>BPLR01007420.1:0-123675 GCA_021605095.1 Caerostris extrusa
GGAACGCTGGCGCCTATGTGATTTTCAGTATTAAAAAATAATGCCCATTTCAGCTTTTGAGACTCCGGCGTCTGTGGAGGTGACCAACTGTGAGGCGTTAATAGCGGATTCTTATTTATTAAAATTTTAGATATAATGCGCTTACAATTATTTGTAGGTTTTTAAATGTGCCCCACCTTCTAAAAGTTTGAGAACCACTGATCTACATTAATTTTTAAAGTCTAAAGATGAATAAATCCATTAATTAAAATAAGAAATTTCAAACTTACTAAGCTATCAATTTTATTATGAAGAAGTAAAGTATGTTTACTTAAAGAACTCATTTATCTGGAATATTTTTTTAATCGTACCACCAACATGCTATAAGCCCTTATCAGATTATATACACATACATACAAACATACACACACAAATATATGCATACATTCATACATACATTATATATATATATATATATATGCGTGAGTATATTTATAATTATTATAGAAGTAATATCCAATTTGGTAAGCAATATAATCAGTTTTTCAAAAAAGAAAAAAAGTAAAAAACTTATATTCGTAATTATTACTATCAGAAACGTTTAGCAATTTTAAATTAGTTTTCTGCAAAGAATAAGTCGAGATAATAGAATAATTAAAATAATTAATTCCCTTCTTACGTTAAATTAGTGTAATTATCTCTAAATATGTTCCCGAAATTCATTTCTTTTATTCACAAACGAATATCGAGCTTTTATCCAGAGGTTTAGTTAATTAATTTAACAAAATCAGATTTTCTTTTTTCTTTTTTATTCCTCCAAGAACCTTCATTGACCGTGTACAGTCAATTAACTAACATATTCTATTTTTAATTACAATAATTTTCTTTAAACGAGCATCTCTTCTTCAATAATTCAAATTTAATTAGCTTCGCTTTTTCATTTCTCATTTCAAGCAAAAGCTCTCGTGGCTCACTTTTCGATGCAACCAGCCCTTTTGCCATGAAGTAATCTCGATATCTAGGAAATTACCCGCATTAAAATGAGATAAATGCAGATTTTCCAAACACAATAGGTTCTAAAAAGTAAGCTCATTACTTTTTCCCTCGATAAGGATTCGTGGCTTTTATATACCCTTACCCTCTGCCAACACGATTTGATAGAACCCGTGGTTCAAAAGTGTGTGGGTGAGAGGGAAGGTTCCATTTTTAATGCTATTCATTGGAGGTTTTATCTCAAAAATTCAAACCTGCCTCTTTAATAAAAGAGTTGGTCGGTTGGATAAGGATTGGAGTGGGGAAAAAAAATTGCATTGACGTGTGATATAATGAGGAAAGGACCAAATAGATCAGAATTGTTAGCCGCCTAATGTAGGGAATTGGGAAAATAATCGAAAGGGAATAGAATTGCGTCAGCTGATTCATCAAATCAAAGGATTGTATTTATCAAAGTGGTTTGGGATGTTTCTGATTGTGTTTGTTCACGTCACTTTAGTCTTAATGCAGTTTGAATATGCGTTGATGGATTAGAAATGGAAAAGTAACTTTTTTTTTTTCCTCCTATCTTGGTATATTGATTGTGATGTATTTGAACCAATTAATTTTTGCATTTATGTCTTAAGAATAATAGAAATTTATTTATTTATTTTTCATTTGATATTTTAGCAATTTCTATGTCCTGTGTGGGTTCGGGTTAGAATAGCCCTATTGTTGTCTATGTATTTCGTAAAAGGCGACTAAAATTTTGGTGCCCAGTAAAAACCCAGTGGCTGTGGGTATAACCGATTGGGGTAAAGTCAGACTTTTTCTTTGGGTGCTCCACATCTTTGTGTCGCAAGATCAAGGACAAAAGTTATAGTTTAAAAACTCATCATTTTAAAATTGTTGTCGTTTCTTTTGTTGTTTTAGCAATTTATATGTCCTGTGTAGGTCCGGGTTAGAATAGCCCCATTGTAGCTCATGCATTTCGTAAATGACGACTAAAATGGGTACAACCAAAGGGTATAACAAAGTGGGATAAAGTCAGACTTTTCCCTTTGAGTGCTATATATCTTTGTGCCATAAGGTCAGGAACAAAAAGAAGTTGAATTTTTACCCTTTACCACGACTCGTTGTTTTAAGGAACGGGTTCATGGACTAGGTATAGATATTGCTGTCGACCAAGTGGGATAAGAAACAATTCAGCAATAACAGCAATTTTTATGTTCAAATTTTCAATAAAATGGTTATTGCGTAGTCAATAACTTATTAAATTATTTTTAGACTATCATAATTATTACTTTTTTA
This sequence comes from Caerostris extrusa, assembly GCA_021605095.1. Lineage (NCBI taxonomy): Eukaryota > Metazoa > Arthropoda > Arachnida > Araneae > Araneidae > Caerostris > Caerostris extrusa. Next base: position 2,263 of record BPLR01007420.1, read on the forward strand.
TTTCAGATTTATTATTTCAGAATTATTTTTATTCAGATAATCAAAGTTTCAAGAAAGCAAGTAAACAATCAATACACTTTTTACAAAAGATAAAAATTTGAAATAACAAATTTTAAAATAATTGAAAATTATTTTTAGCAAACTGAAATTTCTTTCATCCTGTTTTTTTTTTTTTTTTTAATTTCAGAATTCATTTATACTTATAAATAACATTTCATTTATTGTAATAGAAAAGTATTTATAATAAGAATTAAATTTGATAATTGAAATGCAATTAAATCAAAGTTGCTCAGTGATATTATAAACATACAATTATGCAGTTGTGAATATTACTTTTATATTATAATATTAGATATAATCAATATCCATGCATTTTTACGATTATACAAATATTAGCTTCTGAAATATATTAATACTGAAATTATAAATATTTGCAAATAGCAGATGCTAGCTAGAATTGATATTTATTAATGATTTTATTTCTATTAATTGATTATATTTCCTATTTTTTTTAATAAAGAATTTTTGAGATATTTTTGAGATATCTTTGTTAATGTCAATGATTTTGCTTATTCACATTGCAAGAAAAGTTATTTTACAAAATTCTATTTTATTCTTCTCCTTTTTATTAATATTTTTAGCTAACAAAAAGATAATGCATTTCTTTTATGACAATTCATTATTAGATCATACATCGCATATCATGGATTAATATCATCCAGCTTTTAATATTCATTTGAATCATCTCATCATCAAATTTTTAACCGAGATTCTTTTTAAATAATTTAATTAATATTATTTTTTTTTCATTAATCAAACTCATTACAGAAAACATATCGTAAAATCGACAATAATTTCTGTTTGTATTTGTTTTTTTATTTTTAATCATTTTGAGTTAAATCTAAAACTGGATTGTTGAAAAGCTTTATAAACAATCACAGTAATATAAAATATTAAAACACGCACAACAACAACCAGCAATCGTAGCGGAATTGCAAGCAAACGAGTGAATGACAGAACAAAAGAATTAACTGACTGTTGAAGGCATTCATCTCGGAAAAGCGTCCCTTAAATGCCCGCCATCAACGGCAGCAGAAGAGCCTAAACCCAAGTCAAAGGCAACCCAAGTCACGTAAAGTGGCTTGCGTGAGTCCACCCACGCTATTGCCGTGAATCACGTTAAAAGCGGGGAATTAGCATATCCCGAAAATCGTGCCTCGATGTCTTGAAACCTGTCGGCACTTCTTGAGCGGAAGGGTTTGTTCTGAAGGAGATGTCTTTGATGCAGCCAGTTTAGAAGGGGGACGTCGAAATATTGAGGGTAGTTGAGTGGTTGTTGAGCTTTAATCGCTTTTTGGTGCGCTTCAAAATGCGTGGATGCTTTAAATGTCTCTCAGCTATTCTTGATTATAGTCATGCCCTTAAGGGAAAGAGGTTTTGTTGTATTGACTTGACTTAACTAGGTGCTTTGAGATGTATGGTCGCTAATGCTGCTTTTTACCTAAATTTATCCAAATGCTATTAAAATAATGTTGTATTGTTTGAAAACGATAGCAAAATATTAGTTGCGAGAGAACTAACTATATTTAAAGTGGTAAATCAAAATTAGGATGAAAAAATACTCAGATAATAGCGACAGACTAATAGTTTGGTTTGGTTTTCTACTGTCATATTGTGCACACGAGAGCTAAACAGACCGAGACCTACAGTTTAAAGTGGATGCCTAACCACTAACAAACATCCATACCACCAATAGACTAATAGAGAACATCTATTTATTCCTCTCTATATATATTAAATAAATACATATCGGTATTCTCTATGATAGATTTTTCCCATGATTTTTACTTGTCTCCAGTCATCTAGCGAAAGAAATAACATGGTTTAGCATGACAATCTTTAATAAACCTGTTCTTAGAATGTTATAGTCAAATTTATATATATTAATAGCATCCATTGTGCTCTCCCTTATTCCTGATTTTCGACCTACGATTAGCAGTTTCAGTTATTGCTCTAACCCCTATTAAACTTGTATTCCTACATTTTCTCATAACAATCGTTTCTTACCTTTCCTAAAATTAATTGCTGACTAAATATTTCTGTTTGTACTCTTTCCATTTCCACGCTCTGCATTATACTAACCAAAACAGTTTTAATGATTTGCTTTCAATAACCATTTGTTTTGTCTACCAGACACTAAACATACAGCCTTTCGGATGTTTGTGCTTTTCTTCCTCCCGCTCTGTTCACCTCTGTTTAACTTCCTTAGACACCATGTTAATGAAATGAAGAAAATCATACTTCGTTTACCTAATGATTTTATTTTGCTTTCGTTTTTGCAGCATCTTCTATAATATATATATATATACCATGTATGCTCAAAAATAAATTTTTGGCTGTTTAAAATAGTAAGCTGATGTTCATTTGATTAAGGAGAATAATTAGTTATTTATTTTCTAGAAGCTGGTTTTTTTATTAATAATGCATTTTGGATGCGTTTCCTTTGGTCATTTATTCTGAAATTATTGAGTAATAATTTCTTTATTAAACTTGCTGAAATTCATTTGTTTATGAAAATTTTATATATAGCAGATGATTATAATTGTTTAAATAGTTATAAAAAGATTATATGTAATTGAAACAGTTTAGAATGGTATTTATTTTATTTTCTTCCGCCTTTTTTGCAATTATTAAAGTGAATGGGAAATAAAATTTATTATTTTCTTTATTTCTAAATTTCTTCATGAAGAAAATTATATCTAGCATAAAAAAATTTATTTTCGTTGCCTAATAATGCATTAACGGTTACCTAGTAGTGTATTAAGAACACGAAACACATTATTTTGGTAATTTAAAACTTAAAATCTAATATTTATTGAAAAAAATGTATAAAAAATTATTTGTAAACAGCACAATATTTTCTGTCTGTTAGGAGATATAAAAGGTTTGAATTACAATTTTATAATTCAAATATGAAAAAAAAATATTTGAAAGAAAATTTTTCTTTAAGTAAATTATCACCAACCAATTAAAAATACGTTATTTTTAAATTACAACTCATCACATTTAAGTTGATTATGTGGTTGAATATATAATACATTGTCTGAACGTTTGGTATATTCTGAGCTGTAAAATTATTTTTATTAATGTAAAAATCATAATCAATACACCTTATAAATTTTACTATTATATGCATTTTTTTAAAGTTCATCAAATTGGAAACAATATAAAACGCGATATAAAAATTATCCGTGATTTACTTAAATATTTATTATATTTATTATTGAAATGAGTATGCTATCGCAAAAAAAAAAATATTTTATTAAAAATGTATAATCTTTTATATAATTAAAAAACACAACGAGAACCGGGAAAAGAAGTCAATTAATGCATGTGAAAAAATATTTTAAAAGCTCTTTTTTAACCCTTTTGTAATTCATCATAATCATATTTTCTATTTCCCTGACAACAAAAGATTTATTCAAATGACCAACTCTTTGTCACTTCCAAAAAAAAAAAAAAAAAAAAAATGATGTATAAATAAGAAAATATTGAAATCACAATAACTCATAATCATTTCATGATGCAAGTATCTTATAAATCTTTCACTTCTCTTATACTTTTTTATCTCTTTACATTGTTTGGTAAAAGTTGTTTCCTGTGAAACAACGATACAAATTACCTCCATTGTTATTTTCCAAATATATGTCTCATTTTATTGGTAGGGACGCATAGCAATGAGAAAGCCCCATGCCTTTGCTCCAGGGGACTGGCACAGCCTCATCAATTGTTGGCCGGTCCAGCGAACTGAGAAGCCATTGCTAAAGCTGGCCAAATGTATTGCTAATGAGATTATTCAAATGTTGAACCTCGTCAGGCGAACCTGGCATTTCAGTCAATCCTGCTTACTACTTGCCGGACTATCGATCAGGGAAGGCGATTCTATTCAAAACAGTTCTGTTTCGAAAAGGGATTTAAAGCAACCTCTCTCAGAGCGACTTCGTTCACATGAAATTCAATATGAAGTGCAAGCTAATTTCAACATAAACGTTTTTCTTTAGGTATCGTAAAATGTGGTAAATAGAAGATATTCATATTAGTCATTATTGATGTCCAGGAAAGATTTTGTGTAGATATTTGATTTTAATATCAGGTAGAAAACAAAAGTTTTACTAATTGAAATAAAGCGGGTAAAGTTAGCTAAAAATATATTATATTGTCAACAATATAATTATCATCCTTTTAAATGGCATCTTCCAACAGGAATCTAGCTTCATTTCAACCTCTTCTCTTGAAGTTCGCATAAATACTGCAAAAGGATAACGAATAAATAAAATTAAGGCTTGTAGGCTTTTAAAACAACTTGTTATTCGCAGATAAAAAAATTTTTAAATTGATTTTTGCTTTTTTTTAATTTTAATTTGAAAAATGTTTGGGGTTTGTGTAACGTACTTACTATGAAGCGTTTACAAATGTCATTTAAATTTATTAGTTTTAATGTGAAATTAAACATAATTTGGTTGCTGCCAAACTTTTTAAAGCAAACACCACATAGGGTCTTCCTCATTTATTTCAGTACTGCTAAACACTAAAATTTAACTATTGTTCAGAATAATTTCTTAATTTTATTTTTGGGATCGCTCTCGTCTGTGCATAACTATCCTCCAATGTTCCCTTACGCCCATTTAAAAATGTATTCATAATTTCGTATGAATCTATTGTAGTGAATATTTAATGTCGTGAATTGCAATTAACATTCAAATTAAAACTTACACACTCACAATAGATTCGATAACGATAGAAGGAACTACTCGACTGAGACTGGCTGGAATCGAACGAAATGCAGCATTTATACATGTTTGCGTCGTGGTCATTCAAATATTCGAGACAAATGGTAGACATAAGACAGAGTCAATAAACAGGCATCGATTTTGGTTTTGGAAATGCAGCGGATCGGTGTTTTTAAATATCAATAAATTTTCTTATTCTTGGTAATTTGTAAGTTTTTAATTAAGATCATAGTGTATTTTTAGCAGTAAAATACTCAAAATAAATTAATATTGTATACATTCTAACTGTATGAGATGGACAGCGTTGAGACAAAAATTATGCTGAAAATTGAGTTTACAATACCAAAATGTTGCATTAAACAACTGATTTTTCATTACTAACATGAAACATTTGCCCCAAAAGCAAAGCATAAAAGCGGAGCCACCAAGAGGCATCAAGAACATTTCGTATTATGTAAAAGGAAAAGATACAATTGTGTCCATATAGATTTTAAAGGGAATCCATAATCATATGTAAGTCGAGAAAAACAAAAAGAATATAAGTATACAACTCACTCACATTAATAAAAAGCATAATCAAGGTCATTTAAGTCTACCATTTTAAAAGCATTTAATATAAATAGATAAATAGTCACGAGGCACCATTCAAATTCTCTTTTATGCCAAGGTTGGGCCTTTTAATAAAAAAAAAAAAATTTAATTTTCTTAAAAGCAAAGTTTTGAAGTTAAACAAAAAACCGTTTTCTGCTTTTTGTAATTGTTAATTTTATAATTAAGTAAGTAATTATAATTTTTATTCTATTATTTTTTTTAAATCTCAGAATAATCTTCTCTTATCAAAAATCTCAAGTCCTCGAGTCGCGTTTGATGACTTCGAGTACACACTTATCCGGGCGCCATTAAAATTTGCATGAGATAAACGGACGCTATAAATTGGTGGAAAATTTAATTCAGTGACCGGAATTCCGAAGAGTGCGTCTCTTATCATGGGCACAAAGAATGTCCCGCGAGTGGAAACAGAATCTATATCCGGACGCAAATCCCTCAAGCAATCTAGAACGGAAAGTAGAGCCCTTATAGCTATCTCTAGGACGGAGGGCGACAATTGCTTTTACGAGATCCATTGGATAAACATCAGTTACAGCACAGCGGACCTCCTGGGGTTTGGGTATAAGGCTGATGCATTTAAGGTGGATTTCTTTGCCATCCCATGGTCTTAAATGAACAAGTGGAATAGATTTTGGCTAAGATGTATTATGGACGATGTTTACGTAGCTCCAACACATTGTTGTTAGGTTCGTGATTATTTTCATGAATTTAATGCATGGTATTTTTAAGATAGTGTATTAAAATAATATTTTTAGTATCAGAATAATTCTTTTAATTTTATTAGTAATAGTTGGTTAAAATTTGTTGTTCACTGTTGATGACAAATCAAACTGAATTAATTCGCTAAAGGAATAAGGGAAATTAATACTTTATTTCCATGTAACAGAAGTGAAACTGTGAATGTTCGTCTATAGAAGTAAAAGCGGAACATGTAAGTTTAAAGACAAATGAGAAATCTAAAAGAAAGAAATTATAATTAAAAATAATTCCCATAAATTTTAATATTTTAGTATTGTTTACTTGGAAATATTTTTAATTGGCAATATTATGAGTCTTATAAATCATTTTATCTAATTTTAATCTGCAATAATTTGTACAAGCGTCTACTTTTAAGACCAATTAAGTTTTTATTTAGCAACCATTCATAAATTAAATTGGAAATTCATATTTTTCTTATTAGGTCGAGAAATATTATTTTTCTATCTGATTGCATTTAATTCAAATAAATTAAAACATGAAATAAACACAAATTAAAGCAATAAATCAAAATAATTAAAACATAAAATGAAAAATATCGAATAAACGAACAATAAATTAATAAACTTTCTTAATATTACACGAGTTAAAAAAAAAAAAAAATGAAATACGTGATCTATTATAGAATTTAATTTGCACATCAAGCGGAAATGCAATAGTGCAAAAGCCCACTTTATTAAATAAATCGCTTCTCTTTATACTTCCACGAGCCAATTTTAAGTAGCTATTTTTCTCTTCTTTTTTTTTCTTCCCCCTGAACAACTTTGACTTCCCTTTCAAGTATCAGGTACAACCCTATTATCTAGTGTCGGCATCACCTTATGTTGTCTTAGTAACCCCCCTTTTTCCAATCCTCGTTTTAACACAAGATTTTTTTTTTTTTTTACAGGAAGATCAAAGTAAATACCCTATCAATGCATTTTCCGAACCCTTTTCCTCCCTGATAGCTTTTCACAGCAACCCTATTTCTCCTGAAGCACCGTTCATCAGGCAGAGACTGTCCATTTGCCGCTACAAGGAAAGTTGGGGGGGGAATAGGCACCAAAGAGTTGCCTTCCACCCCTATCCACCCCTTCACAATGCAATCAAGGAGGATTTTACATGCCCGCTGGAGTTGGAAAAGGAATTAAATATTAACTAGCAGCAAGTGCGTTTTCCTGTTCGGGCGAGCAAGAAGTTTTTGGACCATCCGATTTGTCTGATGACGAGTCCAGAAAGCAATCCTTTGAGACGAGCCATATATTTTTGTACCAGGACAATGATCGGGACTGGGGGAAGCATGTGTCTTTTTGCAGCGGACATCATGTTAAGTGGTGGAATAGTACAAATAGCCGGAATGCTGTTCATGTCGAATTTGTGACTGTCTTTCTCGTTCCTGAACGGTGCCTCAGGGAGTCGGGTATAAGGACATCGAGCTCCTCACGTAACGAGTGGAAGTTGTACCTAGTGTAATGGAAGAAAGTTCGGGTGGAAAACTGTGAGAAGTTTCTGTAAAGTATGGGACACTTGTGGACATAAACACAAATGAACTGCTCTTGTTTGTTTACTTTGGTGGCATGTGGAAAATAGTGATACTCAAAAGTAAAGAATTAAAAAAAAATTATAATAAATATATCTTAAATAGTTACAATAAGTTTTTTTTTTTTTTAAATTATTTAAAAGCAATTGGTTTAATATAGTTTGATAGATATGCAATAGATTCAGATTACACAACGGGAGAAGCTTGTTTGCACACACATACAAAAAAAAAGGAAGGTATGATTTTAAGAAGTCTTTATCATACCTTTGGGGTGAGTATAATAAGTCTATTTAGTGATCCTCATTGCAGATATATTAAGTTAGTCGATTTCATTTTAATTTCTATGGTATTCTTTGGTTGTACTCATTGATTTGAAACACTTATCGGTGATTGTGATATATCTTTCTGGTGGTAGATATAAAAGGGTTTGCACAAGATATGCAAGTGTGGAACAATTACTCCTAAATATCGTTATTTAACATACTAATCAATAGAGCCAATATATGGATTTATTAAATAGAGTAAAAGGTTCTTTATTTATAGAAAAATAAAATTTGGTGGTGATGGTGATATGATATAACTTTCTGATGGTAGATATAAAAGTGTTTACACAAGATATGCAAATGTAGAACAATTACTCTTTAAAATCGTTATTTACCAAACTAATTACAAGAGCCAATATATTGGCTTGTTAAATAGAGCAAACTATTCTTTATTTATAGAAAAATAAAACTTGGTAATGATAGTGATACATCTTTCTGACGGTAGATATAAAAGGATTTACACACTGCAAGCAAATGTGGGATAATTACTTCTAAAAATTGTCATTTACCATATCAATTACCAGACCCACTATGTTGGTTTGTTAAGTGGAACAAAAGGTTTTTATTTATAGAAAATTAAAATAAAACAAAGTAGTTATAAATCATAAATTAAAGGTTTAGGATGAACATTTGTAATTTTAAAACTACAAAAAAATAATTTCAATATTTTTAATTAAAATGCGGAAATTTAATTTTTTTTTTTTTTTTTTTACGGAAAACTAAACGAATAGATATTGCTCAGACAGTACATTTTATATGAATTAATTTTGTACTTTTATTGTCCGATTAAAAAATTAAACGCATTTCAATTATTGATTTTAAATTACTAATTTGTGTAATGTTTCACGAATAGAAGTTTGCAAGGAAAAATCCACTGTTAAAAATGAATAACATGCAAAAATACAACTACCTCTCACCCAATACAGTTCGTTACCTTATCCAAATTATGATGAATTTAATCTTTCAAAAACGGAAAAGGAACCAAGTCGCACAGCATATGGCACTAACAAGGCAATTAGTGACTTTATTGAGACCTAACGACACAAGAATGCTAAAAGGCAATTAATTGCATAAATAAGTGGACGGCAGAAAGCGATTTTTCATCCTAAAGCAGCAGCAGAAGTAAAAAAAAAAATAATAACGGACATCAATTCCTTTTAGTTAAAAGAATAAATATAAAAAATCATCCACTTTTCAACGATGCAAAGAACGAGTGATATAACTAATGAAGGGTCACTCATACCGTGTGTAGACACATATATGAGCTGCGAGCTATTAAATGTCTCAAAAATAAAGTCATCAACGACCATTAACGGAAGAGAACTAAAAAAATATAATAATAATAAAAAAATAAAATAAAAATGACCAGCAGCGAAAATCGAGTCCTATTTATTCTAGAACAATTTGAGAAGGCAAGGTTTTGTTGGCACGGAAGCCGGCCAGCTCCAATGAAGTTGTAAGCGGACAGAATTAACCGCCCTTTTGTGTGTGCGTCCAATAACTATGGTAACCAATTGACGGAGTAGTTAGTAATTCCACCGACGGTTGCAGCACAGTCGCCTTCCTGCATCGCCAAGTTTGTTTCTCCAGTTTCTATCATTTATCAAGAGACTAAGTGCTGCTTTCGGGCGCTGACAGTTTGACATGCGCATTTACGTGACACCTAGAGTCGCGGAAAGGGGGTGAGGGTTATAGTAAAAGCGTCACCCCTTGGGTATAACAATTTTATTTAATGGGTAATATCCGTCATCACATTAAGGCAATCCCGTGTCACCTTCCCACTCTTTGGCTTTTACAGAAATGAATTCTTATTGTGATAGATTAAATTAATAAATATCAACATATCATTTCGAAATTAAATACAAAAATAAGTTTAGTAATTAATAGCTTTGGGTGCTGTATATAATTATTTATTATAATCTATATTCATAGGGATTTTTTTTTATTTATCTGAGTTTTTCTTTGAATTCATGTTTAAGTTAGAGTGTTTGACCTGAATTCATTTATTATAATGCAATTTTTTAACAAAGTTTTTTTTATTTTTATTTTTTTATTTTTATTTTTATTTTTTATTTTTTTTTTTTTTATTAAGTATCACAATGGATGGAAAGCAGGAGATTCTTTTATACAATGCACACTGTCTCTAAATGAAGTTTAGGATATCAATATTCCGATATTTGTATTCGTACAAGGAAAGCAATCTTCAAAATTCCCACCAGATCGTATAACAATAATGTGAAACCCTCTGTCAAGTTACCAGTGGTATTTTTTTCTTTTTCAAAACAGGGCCTGTAGATAAAGCCAGTTGTGGTAATAAAATTATCCCTTTTCACATTTGATCAAGAAGAGAATCATTGAGTTTATATATGTATAAAAAATCATGTAGTCTGATTTTGTGCTATGTATCAATGCTAAAATATTGCCAATTTAGAGTGAAATTGGCGATATCAGTGATAAATCTGAACTTATTGTATAAAATTCGACTAACTTGGAACATGATTTACTTTTTCCTATCCCCATAAACAAAAAAAAAAAAACTATTGTACATATTATGTTAATCTACATATATTATTTAAATATAAGAGAATTTACTAAAAAAACAAAATTTATTTGAACTATACAGCTATACAGAATAGGAACTATATATATATATATATATACATATAATATGATATAAATAACAATTACGTATATAACTGAATTATAATTTTGAAAAATAGTTCTTATAATCAGAATAATGAGAATGATTCAAATAATCGAGCGAAGACTGGACAGAAAAGTGTGAAATCTGATAAACAAAAAGAATGAACTATAGTTTGTACTGAATACATCTATATATGAACATATATTGTTGTTGTATCCCTCACGGAAAGAGGGAAGAAGGGGCAGCTTCTGTTGTGTTGGAACGCCCGTAGAAGTTAGACTTCTGATCCGTATCGCTGAAGCAGGAGGGAGTGCTTTCCGAGAGGATTTTAGGGGAATTACTCCATATTTGCGTATCGTATAGGAAAAGCCACGGAAGACTCCCACCAGGTAGTCCGACTCACGAGGCAAGAAACTGAACATCACAAATGCCATCGAGACTCCTAGTTTTTTGAAACAGTGTCTACAACAAACCCACCAGTGGATGGAACCTCCTCGCTAATGCTCACCAGTGGCGCACTGAGCTACGGGTTGGGTATGAACAGATATTAAAAGAAAGTTTTTATTAAAAATACTTTTTATGGCCATGAATGCAAATGTTTGCTCAATAGATAAAATAGCAATGTGTGAAAAAAAATATTTTTTTTTCCATTTGATCATTCCTGCCTCGACATATTTATCATTCAAATAAATATCGAAATTAAACATTTTAATTTCATAAATAATGTATGGAAACCGAATTGATATTATTATGAATTAATCATAAATAATTACACAAGTCTGTATTGCGCATTTAATATAATATGAATTAATGTATTAAATGCACAATATTATTATGGATAAATATTATTTTGAATTAATCATATTAATGACACAAGATTGTGCATTTTTATATATTGCCTCAGTTTCTCGACTGCTCAAATGCTGCAGAATTATTTGAAGATTCAACTTTATCCGTCGTCTTTTGAAAGGTTTCTGCTGCAAGGCATCCAATCAGTTTCTTTACAGAAGTAAAAAAAATATTTCTTTTGTTATGGGAAAAAGCCTCTTCTAAGGGTCAGTTAAAGAAGCCATGTGAAAGCACTTAGTATTCTTCAATTTAAGAAATCTGCGTTGCTCTAAGAATATTCTTTGTTTCAATATAATTGCATTGATTTAGACAAGTTCCGGCCCAAAAAGAAAACTTACGGTATAAATAGACGTTTACCTATATTTATAATTATTTACAATTAAGGAAAACCAACGTGATCATACTTAATTTGAAAAAATTATTTTTTATTTTTCTTTCATATAAAATCTAAAATATTTCCAAAATTTTTTTACTTAAAAATATTCCTTTTTTACATGTATTTTTTTAATTTAATGTACTTTAAATAGTCTAATGGTATATTTAGTCAACAAGTCAATAGTGATATATAAATAATTTCACTACCTTGAGTAAATCCCCTCTTAAAATTATGTGAGTAATTCTTATCATACCACTAATATCATAAATACTTCTCATCATATATTTCCATTCTGTCTATCATAAAAAAGTAAATCATTTTGTAAAATATTCATAAATTAACTTAAATATTCATAAATTAACTTAAATATTATTAAAATTATTAACTTAAATATTTATAAATTAACTTAAATATTATTAAAATTATTAACTTAAATATTTATAAATTAACTTAAATATTATTAAAATTATTAACTTAAATATTATTAAAATTATTAACTTAAATATTATTAAAATTATTAACTTAAATATTCATAAATTAACTTAAATATTATTAAAATTATTAACTTAAATATTCATAAATTAACTTCATAAAACCCTTAACAAAAGACAAGAGATTAATTAGATTGCCATTGAAACATATGATAAATGTTTATAAGCATGACGTATGTTATAAGTATAACATTATTAGGTATTTTTACTACATTTGTTTCATTCATTACTGGTGATTACTGGTTTAAATTTCAGTTACACGTGAAAATATTGAGTAAAAGCGTTTCTTGGAAGGGATTTATTATAACCATACTATTCTACGGGATGTCGGTGCATCGAAATTTGTCATCATAAAATTTATCATTCTGACAAATTTATCATGTAATGCAAATTCCTCCTTATCGAGATAAAAACACTTTGCAAATATTTCCATAAATAATAAATCATTCATTCATAATAAATAATCATTCATAATAATAATCATACATAATAAATCATTACATTAAATTTTGTTACAGACCTTTTTATTATGAAAATTCAAACACTTCTATTTTATAAAGAATCTGCATTTCAACAGTGACAAGACAGTATTTTAACATTGAAAAATATTAAACATTTCAGCATAAAAGAAATGTACACTTTTTATGTAAGTGTATTGTGAATAAAACCATAAATCTTAAAATGTTGACTATTTGATCTATTTTTGAAAAAATATTTTGTATTAAATCAATTTTATTGTTCATAAATCTAACGTAAGAATCAAAGATATGATATTTCATAGACACACTAATTTTAAAAATTCTGTGCTATATATTTCGTATTAGTTACTTCAAGAAGTATACAAATTACTCAGAATTGTATATGTTATATTAGTATTTACAATGTTCAAGTTAAATGTTAATGGTAGTTACAATGTATTTACAATGTTCAAGAAAATATTTTTACTTTCTAGAACTGTTAAAAATATTTAGTATCAAGAATGCTCAACTTAAATTTTACAAGAAGTATAAGACTGGTGCATTTATTTACGTTTCGTTTATGTTACTTTGAGTAATGTTTGCGTTTACTTTTCTCATTGTCCAAATGCAAATTCCAAAGCCATTGTGCTAGTTACGAAGAAGAATTTCTTCAAAATAACCAACACGGTGTCTGGCAATATAACCCAATAGTTTCAGAAATGGATAGTAAATCATTCTTTGCTGTTGTGTGGAAAAAATACTTTTTGCTAGTGAATAATAATAGTTATTCGTTCCTGTCTGTAAATATATATATATATTTTTTGCAATTATTGTGAAGGAATGATAACACGTACTGTGTAATCATTAATAAATTAATAATATTAATAATTAATAAAACACACGATACTGTTTGCAATGCAATATTTAGTTATAAGTATATTAAATATAAAAGATAAAAGTATATTCGCTATTATACAAAAGTAAGATGGGTATATTTATATTTTTAAAGTATGCACACAAAATTCATTTTGATTAGAGTCCCTTATTAGCAGATTTATCTAAAAAAATACTAAAGCAGGGGTGGCCAACCCAAATAATCTTGCGGGCCACTTTGGATATGCGTTATAACTCCGTCATGAAAAATTATACATCCCCATATTAGATTTAGACCGACTATAGAAATTTTTGGAGTGAAAAATTGAAACATAATGAGTTGTTATTATTGTGTTTACTATTATTCTTACATGTAAACGTAGATAATATCATAATGATGGTACTAAATGTACGTTGTAAAGAAATATATAACACGAAACATGAAATATGAAATATATAAATATAATTGAAATAAAATAAATGAAACCATTAAAAAATATTTATTTTACCAGTGCGATAGTTGTTTACGCAAGAATATTATTTTAAAATCAAAGTTAATTTCTCATATTTTCAACAGTTAATTTTTGAATATATGGATGGAGAAATAATGTATTTTAATACGTTGGTTATCACTACTTTAGCCATTATAAAATAAATATATTTTGTAAAAGTGTGATAAATCTCACGGGCCGGAAAAATGTTCAAGGAGGGCCGCGGGTTGGCCACTTCTGTGCTAAAGAGTAAAATAATAAGGATGACTCTGCAAAAATGAATTTCCAGAATATATAGATTAGGAAAACAAATTTAAAATTATTAATTTTTTTTTTACGTAAAATTTAAATAATACACATGACTAAAAAAGTACCTACAGTTTTACGACAAATATTTTTCAGTGATCGATGTTGAATATTTTAATAGAATCTTTTCTACCTTTGCCTTCCATGAGTGACCAAAATCATGAAATCATCAAAGTGTCATTAAGCTTCCTAGAAATGTTACGCCATTAAAAATAATTTAACTTAGGCATTTAGTCTGTGAAAAATTCTCTTACTTCTTGAACAGATTTTGTGTTCGAGTCACCATTGCTTTGTTTTATATTTTTAAGGTATGCATACGAAATTCATTTTGATTAGATTGCCTTATTAGCAGGTTTGTCCAAAATATTATAAATTTTACTCTTTAGCAACTTGATTTTTTTAACACTTTAGCAATAAAAATGACTCTGCAAAATGAATTTAAAGAATATATAGATTGTAAAAACAAATTAAAAATTATTAAAATGATTTTTTGTGTAAATTTTGAGTAAACCACATGATTAAAAATGTAGCTACAGTTTTACGCCAAATATTTTTCAATGATCGATGTTGAAGTTTTTAATAGAATATTTTCTACCTTTGCCTTCCATGAGTCGCCAAAATCATGAATCATCAAAGTGTCATTAAGCTTCCTAGAAATTCTGTGCCATTAAAAGAATTTCACTTAAGCATTTAGTCTGTGAAAATTCTCTAATTTCTTGAAAAATTTTTGTGTTCAAGGTACCGTTGCTATGTTGCCATAGTGATTCTTGTGGAAATAACGTCTTGCAGATCTTTTTTTAAAGGTAAAGGCTAAAAAACCATTTATGCAACTCTACATGTAAGCCTGTAACAGTGAGTTATATCGTATAAATGTGCATCATTCTTAAATAACATTACAATAATATGAAAAATTAATACATTCTATATTAATATTGTTGCATTTTTAGCACTTTCTGTTGATTCCTTTGTGGCACTTTGTTAACCTCCATGAATCACCTAAAGATGGTGGTATTCGATTCTGCTAATCATTGCAGCGAAAACCAATTCGTAGTCTTGTGAAAGGCAGTTTTGCATCGATAATTTCATTGCCTAAATGGAATTTCCCCATACGATAAGCAATTACAGATAGGATTTCCTTGAAAATCTTCCTGAAATTATAATTTTTCATACTACCATTTTAGGGCATAACGTATACACACGTTAAATTGGCGCCCACTATCGTTAAGATAACAACTTAGCAATCTTATCAGCAAAAATATCATTCAAACTTAGTATAGTACTTCGTTTTATGTTTCATTGCCATAATTTTTAATTCTAATGAAATAAAAATTACAGACAAGATTTCCATGAAAATCTTCCTGAAAATATCATCTTCCATAGTACCATTTTAAGGTACAACGTAAACACACTAAAATGACACCCACTATCGTTAAGGTAAAAACTATAGCAAATATATCATGAGAAAATTAGTATATTTCTTCTTTTTTATGCTTCAGTGCCATACTTTTTAATTTTAATAAAAAAAATTGCAGACAAGATTTCATTGAAAATCTTCCTAAAATTGTCACTTTCCATAGTACCATTTTAGGGCACAACGTATAAAACACACTAAAATGGCGCCCACTATCGTTAAGTGGCAATTAGCAACTTAGCAATCTTCATTAGCAAAAATATCATTCAAACTTAGTATATTTCTTTTACGTTTCATTGCTATAATACTTAGCTCTAATAAAATAAAAATTTAGATTTGACAAACTGAAATAGACGGTTACTTGTCAATTTAAAGATTTATTTCCGTGACATTTTCTGTTAAAGTGCTAAAATTAATAAAATCATTTTTCCATTTTCAGTTCTGGACAAACCATAGTTGTAAAAAAAAAAAAAAGTACCTCTCAGAAAAACTGCTAAATGGTTTTTTTAATGGATTATTCATGTTAATGATAGAAAACAAAGAGTGTACTTCACTTACAAGATTCAGTTATTAATCATTCATCACATTTTTTTTTGTCCTACCCACTACATTAAAAATATCACAAAGACGGTGAATTTTTTTTTTTATCAGATATTCTCTTAGTTCGGTTGAAATATACTCACCTTTAATAATATCGAAATCGATATATTAAAGTATGAATTTGCGAAAGTTTTTATTGATGATCTCATGAATTGTTCATGAATTCTAATGGTGCCGTGGAGTAAGTTGTTCAAAAACTAATGAAAATGGTTAAACTTTTTTCCAAAATGTGTTTTTTAAAAATAATTTCAGTGACTTCATCTTATTCCATATTTAAAATTTATCAGTCTATGATCGTTTTCTATATCGAGGAATATTTCAGATTTTGATATAAATTCGATTTTTACATTAAGTGCACAACTTGTGATTCGTTTTATAGATTTTTTAAAGGATAATTTTTTTCTTTTGAAATCTTCGATTAAGTTGTAGAGTTTTGACAAGGTACTTAACATTCTTTTTTTTTTTTAGTTTAATCGAATATTTAAAATCTACTTTAGAATACTTCAGATATATAAATATCGAGCTAGTTATAATAATTTTTTTGCTAAACGTTCATGAAAATTGACAAGAATCATATTAATTTTCCGTATGTAAATATTTAAATAAAAAATATGCTTGGGATACATTTAAAATTTCATACTTATACAATTGCATAAATATTTCTGATTTCATTATGATTCCTACAAACCAGGAAATACACGAGAAAATAATAATAATAATAATAATCAATGAAGTTTGCCCCATTTTTGCAATTTTTATTCAATAAAAAATGAAAAAAAAAATGTTAAATTAATATTTCTAATTTATATATTTTTTAACCCGACTCGTGGCTCAGTGGCAACGGCACCGCTGGTGAGCATTAATGGCGAAGTTCAATTCACTGGCGGTTTTGTTGTAGGCACTCCTTCTAAAAACAGGGAGTCTCGATGACATTTGGGATGCTTAATATTTTGTCCCGTCAGACGGACTACTTGGTGGGAATTTTTAAGGTATTTCTTTCATATTATGGGCAAATTTGTATTAGTTCATTATAAAATAATTTTAGTTCCCCCTAAAATTCCAGCAGGGCAATGTCCTCCTTTTCAGCGATACGGAGTCAAGTCAGACTTCTACCTACGAGTGCTCCATCACAAGAGAAGCTGCCTCCCAATTCCCTCTTTCGATCAGACCACATGGGTTCATGGACTTTGTCTAGATGTCGCTGTCCACCAAGTGGGATAAGAAACAATAATATATATATTTTTTCTATCTATTCGTAGCTAATCTATTCGTTTTGATGATATAATAATTGACACAGAAAAACTTTAACAGATAATGTTTTAACAGATACAGAAATTTATTATTATGAAATGTTTTTAAATAAATATTTTATTTCAAATATGCGTACAAAAAATAAATACATTTTCCTGAAAATTAAAAAAATATATATATACATAAATTTTCATTAATGCATCAATGAAAAATCTTAATCTGTCTCTTAAAAAATACCTTTCTAAGTCCTTTTCCTAATTAATTATAGTTAAATATATATTAGCAAAAACTATTCTTTTATTCCATTAAAAGAAATTTAAAATGAAGTCCTAATCTGCTTTTAGGAAGATGATACTAGTTAAGAAGATGATAAGACTATGATAGTTGAGAGGTACATTTTAATCCTAATTATCAAATCACAATATTTTTATCGATATGAAAATCGCACTCATTATTCACTTGAAGATGTATAAAAACGTTAACCATTTTTATTTCTAAAATAAATGGTTTTTACGATAATTATCATTAAATATAAGAAAGCAAATGTCTCAATAAAAGCCACTTATTAAAATTATTCTAATAAGTATTAAAATGGTAAAAATCATCAACGTATAAAAATAAAAGTTCTAGAATATAATACATATCTTTAAATATCAGATACAATAGTTCTAAAATAAATAATATAAATCCTAAAAGAATAAAAAATAGTTAGATTTTTTATTTAAAACACCTCACTAAACGACTAGTTGGAATTAAATAGGTGAAAATCATCAAGAAGAAAAAAACAAAAAAACAAAGAATATAATACAGATCTTTAAATATCAGATACATCTGTTCTAAACTAAATAATATAAATCTTAAAAGAAGAAAAAAATAGTTAGATTTTTATTTAAAACACCTCGTTAAACGACTAGTTGGAATTAAATAGGTGAAAATCATAAAGAAGAAAAAAAATTGGGAATATAATACATATCTTTAAACATTAGATGGATAATTAATTACATAGTTGGTCAAATAGGTTCAATTCGACATATTATCCTGAAAATTAAATAAATTAAATATATATATATATATATATATATATATATATATATATATATATATATATACATAGATTTGTCATTGATACATCAATTCCTTCAAAGGATACTATATAATTTTAGTTAAATATAGATTAGCAAAAACTATTCTTTTTATTCCATTAAAAAGAAATTTAAAATGAACTAATCTGCACACTCATTATATATTTGAAGACGTGTAAAAACATTAACCATTTTTATTTCTAAAATAAATAGTTTTGATGATAATTATCGTTAAATATAATACTAAAGCAAATTTAGTCTCATTAAAATCATCTTAATAAAATTATTCTAATAAGTACTGAAATGATGAAAATCATCAACGTTTAAGAATAAAAATTCGAAAATATAATACAGATCTTTAAATATCAGTTCTAAAATAAATAATATAAATCTTAAAAAGAATAAAAAATAGTTAGATTTTTTTTTAAAAACTCCTCATTAAACGACCAGTTGGAATTAAATAGGTGAAAATCATCAAGAAGAAAAAAAAACCCCAGGGAATATAATACAGATCTTTAAACACTAGATGGATAATTAGCTGGACAAATAGGTTCATTTCGACCCAATTTAAACCCATTTTGATGGTTCAGGGCGATCGTTCGACGACAGAAGACACGACACTATAAGAAAACTTAGAGGAGGTCGATGTTAGAGAGGGTGGACCAAAAGGGTGCAGGGTACCCCAAGCAAATCATCCAGCGGCTTGAAGTGAATCGAATCCTGATTACGGATGTCTGCGGTGCGGATAAATGAGGATCTAATTGATCCGTGAATGAGGCTAATGATCCAGGTCAGCTCTGGAAAAATTTTTTTCTTCTTCTCCCTTTCTTTAAGTGGACAAAAGAAAAGAAATTTGGTCAAGAGACTTGATTGGAATCGTAATTCTTACTCGATTGAGGAATTTTTTGTCTTTCTTTTACTTCTTTTTCCTCCTTCTGCTGTGACTCATTAATGTGTGATTAATCAGACTTTTTTTTTTATTTGGTCTGAAAATGATTTTTTTCTATTCCTTTTCGCTTTCGTTTCTTCTCTTCAAAGAAAAGTTTCTTGCGTGTTTTGGTCCATTATGTTTGATTAAGGATCAATGGTGGGAGATCTGCAGCATCAGCGCTCGGTTTTTATTTTTGCTGAATAAAAGATCTTTGTGTAGTATTGCATATGTGGGTTTTTTTATGTACTGCAGCCACGTGTGACTCTGGAGAGCAATTGATTGGAGTTTCTGATTATATTTAATTTTAATAGATAAGGTATTATCAGAGAAGAGGAATCTATCTATCTATCTATATATATATATATATTCCCCTTCTGGATCTTGTGGTTAGAGCACTGAATTTTTGAACTAACGAAAATGTATCTGCCAACCGAATCGAAATTGGTTATTTATATAACATATATGGACACGGTGAATCTGTTGGTGAGAAGTGTTCTCACTTATCCATTGATTTAGAAAATCATAGGTAGGAGAGTAATTTAAAATCAATGGGTAGGAGTGAAAACCTCTTACCAACAGATTCACCTTTCTCATATACATTATACAAATAATCAATTTCAAATTTGGTTGGCAGATACATTTTCGTCAGTTCAAAATTCAGTGCGCTAACCACTATATCTCTTCAATCTCTCTATATGATTTTTGAAAAGTACCTTATTATGATAATATGTGAAATGAACTTTCTCCGAATTTTATTTGTTCCCAAATCAATTGTCTAAAATGCCATGAAATTTACTTTTTAAGTTGAAAACATGTTAAATATTTAAGCTTTAACTTTGTGTCTAAAAAATTTCAACGAATAAATAAATCTTCTATGTAGTGTCAGAAATATGATGAATGATTTGATGACTTACATGCGAGTAAGTACAATTTTTTTTTCATGTGTGTAACATGTTTGGGCCTCATGTTCGTGTATCGTACGATCAACACACTAACCAGTTTTGAGGGGGGCAAAGAGATTCCCAGCAGAACTTATACGACATGCAAATTCGAGTAGTTACACCTAAACCGGAAAAATAACCACCAGACATCTCGACTATTGATACAAGATCCTTTTTACAAATACATTTTACAAGACATTTTTTCTTCTCGTTTCTACAACATTGCCCCCAGCTGATTCGAGCATAGGCCCTTTTTTGAACACTAGCTGTGCATGTGGCCAATGGGCCACGAGTCGGGCAGCAAGCCAGTTAATAATGCATTTCCTATAAGAAAACATTTTATTCTCTACAATGTAACAATTTTTCATGACAAAAACAATGTCTGCTCTGCAATAATGCAAATAATCGTTAACTTATCTTAATTATATTACTTTATCAGTATTTATCATTATTTATTCATTACATTCAAATTAACGGAAGTTACTAAACAATAGACATAATTGTTTTTTTTTTGTTAGTTTACATTTATTTCATTTTCGTGCATAAGTTTGCAATTAATTGCAATTTTGTTTGCTCATATTTCCTGCAGTCTAATTCTTTGTTTTAAGACTAAAAATTTTAAATGTTAATTAAAATGTTAATTTCAATTTTAAATTGAACATATTTTTTTTATACTTTCGTAAAAAATACATATAGTTTATATTTATTTGAAAACATTGAAAATTTATTTATTAGTGTACTTTGAATATTTTTAATATAAAGCCCATATATCAAATTTTCAATATATATATATATATATATACATATATCTTTTTTTTGTGTCTGATATATAGTTTAATTTACCAATATAATTCTAGCGAACTCAAAGAACTCTACAAACTTGAGAAGTGCGTTTCAATTTATCAGACATTTACTCTTGAATTATTATTCGTGCAACATTTCATAATGAAAAAGCATATTTTTATATTCTTCCTTTGAAATAAACCCCTCCCAAACATTTTTTTTAAAAAAAAAAAAAAAGTAACATTTAAAATTCAACATGCACAAGAATCAATTGATGCAGAAGAGAACCCAATCAACTGTTTAAGAATAACCAATAACAAAGAAGACGGGGAAAAAAAACCCGAGAAAGATCCAACGGAAAACTATTGCTACTTTTATTCAACAAACACAACAAAGCATCAGCATGCAGACGTTGTTTACCAGAACTCAAACTCCAGAGAGAGAGAAAACAAAGCTGTATATACCGGCTTTTCGAATGAATTTCTTGAGATTCAAAACCCTCATTTCTTTAGAGCACAAAAGGAGGTGTTTATCTTTCAGTCTACAAACAGAAGCGTCAAAAAAGGAATTTTGGCACGAGTTGAAGTTAGAATGCTTCTTCGTAACTTCCCCATCATTCTTGATCAACAACTTCGCCATACTTTCAAAGGGAAACCTTTTCAATTTGAAGAAAATATACTTATTTTCTGAAGCTGTGTTTGCTAATAGAGAGAAAACTTCAACAGAGGGAGGAATTCACTTTTTTTTTGGGTGGAATATAAAGGTAAGGAATTAATTATTTTCTTCTTACAATAGTGAAGATATTTATGAATAGACACAAAGTTTCCATGGACAAACAAATAATGAAGATTTTGTAAGTATACAACTGTACTAATTTGAGGTGAAATAAAACTATATTTGTTGAAGGGATATTATAACCATTGTTTCACATTGCAATGAATATATGTTTTTAATCCTTCAACACTTCCATTCGTTTTCTGAGATTAACAAGAGTAAATTTGACCACAAATTTTCCAAATATTTGCTCAATATCTTTAAGTTTGCAAAGCAAAATTCGGAACAATTTTAGTCAATTTTTTCTTTTCTTTTGTTCACTATTTTCCAAATAATATCAGTTCTTGTTAAAATCTGAATTATATTCCACGTCATTATTCGAGGAATTTCCACGAAAGATTTTCATAGAATTTTCTTCGTAGATCATAATATTTAAATAAAACTTCGATAATATAGAGTAATAATCTAAACTCATGATATCTAAATACAACTTAAAAATTGTGCTTCGGTATAAATTAAATTTCTGTGTAAATATTTTAAGTATAAACAATATATCACATCTTAATATACACGTAAAAATACACAAGGAATTAAATGGGACATTTTTAAGACATTTTTTAATTTGAAACTTTCAATTAAAAACTGGGAAACGAAAAAAAAAAAAGAATAAAAGTTTAATTATTTTTTTTTATTGTAATCTATTATTTTAAATCGAAATATTATATGCATTTAGTATTTCCTGGATGATAAATGTGTACTTTCCTTTTTCAACAGGTCACACAAACATACATACGGGCATGCACTCAAACATAAGCACGCACTCATAAGCACACGCATTTCATTATCTTATTATTCCTTTAAAAATTTTGAAATTTTTAATTAAAAATTGGAAAACGAAAAAAAAAGTTTAATTATTTTTTTTTTATAGTAATCTATTATTTAAATCAAATATTATGAGCATTTAGTATTTTATGAAAGATAAATATGTACATATACAAATATACATACATGCACGCACACATACATACATATACATACATGCACACACATACATACATGCACGCACACATACATACATACATACATACATACATGTGCATGCACACATATATATGTGCGTGCTTACTTATGTGTCATACATGCACACATACGAAAGCACACAGTCATTAGCTCTCTCATTTCATTACCTTATAATTCCTTTATAAAATTTTTAAACTTTCAATTACAAATTGGAAAACGAAAATAAATAAATAAATAATAAAAGCTTAAATATTTTTTATTAGTCTATTATTTTAAATCGAAATATTATATGCATTTAGTAATTATGGAGGGTAAATGTGTACCGTACTTTTTTTCAACAGGTCACACAAACATACATGCATGCGCACATATATATAAGCACTCATGCACTTACAAACACATACATTTCATTATTTTATCAGTCCTTTCCAAAATTTTCATTGTGCGACTATTTTTAAATTCTGCTATGTGATAACGTATATTACACATATAAAACATTAATCCAAAAGATTTCGTAATCAAAAGATCAATTTCCTATTCATTATTTTATTTTCTGTCCACGTTTGCTTATCTGATACGAAAGTTAAAATGAATTATTATCTGGTGAGCAGTATCTCTTATCTAGTGAAACAATGGCTTATCAATTTACGTATTATGCAAAATATATAATTATGAACTCATCTATTTGATTACTTACTAAACCGGAAATGTCAGGAGATAATACAGTGATTAATTTTATGAAGTTTGCTAAGAGTAATAGACCTGTAACTAAGTTTTATTAGCTTATAATCTTCTCATAATAATGTCACTTCGACAAGTATTATTTTCCTGCTCTATAACTATTTATTGATAAAAATAGTTATGAAACCATCCTTTTAATTTTTATAACTATTTTAACGATATATTTTTACAATTACCTGTTATTTTTATGAAATTTTAGGATTTCTATGGGTTATAATATAAAGGAGTTAGTAAGGCATGAAACGAACCAACATGAATAAGAAAAGCATGTCATTTGTTAATTACACTGCCTATATAAATGCACACATTTTATATATGTGTGGGTGTGTATCTTTTTATACACCCACACACACCAATGTTCAGCTTACTCTATTGCAATAGTTCTATGTTTTCAAAAGATACTTAAAAACAAACAAATTTCATTAATTAATTCAACATAATAGCTAATATGGTTTAATATAAAGATGCAAAATTTTGAATTTGATACTTTTTTATTCATGGCTTTGGTTTGGTTTGGTTAGTCGCTCCACGGCCATTTTTTTGCACACTATAAGCTAATTAGACCGGGACCTACAATTTAACGTTGATTCCGAACTACTACTACTACTACTACCACACCACATCACTATGCCAAGAGCTGAGTTGCCCTCTTTACAGTTTGGGAATGATGTGGGTGAGAAAGAAGTCTGATTGGGCCCCGTGATGCTCTACGATCATATGAGACCGGGATCTACGGTTTTAAAATGGATTCCAAATCACTACAAACATCATGACACCACCTGGATTCGAACCCGAAACCTGTAGTACTGAGCGCCAAAGAGCTAGAAACTCGGCCATCGGGCACTATTCCACTAATAAAACATCCATGCGACCGCCAGGATTCGAACATGAAGCCCATGGTACCAAAGGCCAAAGAGCTAACCAATTGGCCATCAGACCGCCTATTTTATTCATGGCCTTTTCTAAGCTGAATTTTGCATTTAACTCATTTTTTTAAATATTCAACCATTTTTCAGTATTTTAATTTTATAAATAAAGTTACATTTTTGACATTATATTAATTACTATATTGAAAAACATTTTTTCTAAAAAATTTTTATTATTAAAAAAACATGTAATTACTTTTACCATGGCTTAATCAAAGATTTGAAAACAAAAGGTTTAACAGCAATAAATATTGTTTAAAAAAACGCCTGTGGCATAACGTATACTAAAGCATATTTATACATGTAAACATGAACCAAGTAAACATGAATAACTTGTACACAAACTATTCCTTTCCACACAGTTCTTTTATTCCTACCAGCCTTGCAGCTCAGGTGTTCTACAACACCTCTAAACATGAAATAGCCAAAATCCCTGGTACTTGACGACCTTGTACCCTTTTATTAATATTCTTTTTTTTTTTTTTAGAATCCCAAACTCTATTTCACAGAATCTCAGAAGAACTGATTTTTTATTTGAAGATACATCCAGTATATTCAACCACAAACTTACATGCTTAGAAAAACCTAAAAAGTACCAATAGTTTTTCCAAGTACGAATATATATATATATATATTTGTTATTCTGTTGTGATCTCAACTTTTAGTACGTCGTATTCTCCAAGAACTGAAACGTAAGATCTCATCCTCTTTGAAGGAAAATTGCATTACGAATATTTTGGGAGATCATATTGTTTTCTCATGGGCCTACTACCACTGCTGGTGGTATGGAAAAGAAATTTACGTTGATGTAAGTAACTCTGGGCATCTATCAGATTTTCAATTTATAAAAAAAATATGGAAGTAAAAAGAGTTATGTGTAAGTAGAAAAGCATCTAAAAGGAATTCTGGATTTATATATTTTTTTTTCCTTTAAAAAAAATGGAATTCTTTAATTTGTTTAAAGAGTAAACATATTTTGTGGCATGAAAATTTAATGTTTTACCACCAAAATAGTATTTATTCTTACTATTTTGAGCGTTAAAATTAAAAATTAATTATTAAATGCTATTAAGATATTATTGAATATTATTGTAAATGCAATAATCAGAATTTTAGTTTAATTTTAACAAAACATGGCAAACATATTATCTTTGAGACATTTTTTTTAAAATTATTCAAAACTATTAAAAAAAAAACGAAAACGATAAAAAAATTAAAACGATTTTTATAAAAACAATTTAAAAGCGATTTTTTAAAAACAATTGAAAAACGATTTCGAAACGAAAAACATTCGGCAAATAAATTATCGTTTTAAAAGGATTTATTACAAATTTTTTTATTATATTCCATTTATTTTTTATGATTTATTTTATTATTATTTTTTATGATTTTTATTTTTATAATTATTTTCATCATTTACTTTATTATTATTTTTATCATTTATTTTTATTATTTTTTATCATTTATTTTATTATAATTATCATTTATTTTATTTTATTTTCTTCAAGTGATATGAAATGCAATATAAATATTGACAGTTTTGAGATTGTATAATGTTTACGAATATTTTGGAAGATCATGTTTTCTCATGGGCCTACTACCACTGCGGATCTGGAAAGAAATTTACGTTGATGTAAGTAACACTGCTCATCTATCAGATTTTCAATTTCTTAAAAATATGGAAGTAAAAGAATTATGCGTAAGTAGAAAAGCATCTAAAGAATTCTGATTTGTATTTTTCCTTTGAAAAAAAAATGGAATTCTTTAATTTGTTTAAGGAGCATATATTTGGGACATGAAAATTTCCATCAAAATAGTATTCATTCTCCCATACGTACATAGTAAAAATTATTGTTATTAAGATATTATTTAAATGTTAATGTAAATGTAATAGTCAGAATTTTAATTTAGTTTTAACAAATATAACAAACATATTATTTTTGGGATATTTGTTTCAATATCATGGAAAACTATTAAAAAAACGAACGAAAGCGAAAAAAAATTGAACGATTTTTATACAAACGATTTAAAAACGATTTTTAAACGAAAACATTCCACAAATAAATTATCGTTTTAAAAGTGTTTATTGTAAAATGTTTATTTAAAAAATGTTTAGTTTTTATTATATTTTATTTTTTTTTTTATCCTTTATTTTATCATTATTTTTTTTCATTTGTTTTATTATTATTTTTATCATTTATTTTATTATTATTTTTTATCTTTTATTTTATGCTTTTTTTTTATTCAAGTGATATGAAACGCAATATAAATATTGACAGTTTTAAAGTTGTACAATGTTTACGAATATTTTGGAAGATCAGATTGTTTACTTCAGATCAGATGAACTTACTACAACCAGCCTGGAAAAAAATGTGCGTTGATATATGAAACTAAAAATCATCAACACATTTAAATTTTAAAAAATATATATATGGAAATAAGAGTGTAAGTAGAAATATATTTAAAGAAAACTGTAAATTTATATTTACTTAGAAAAAAATTTTTTTCCTTAATTTGTGAAAACGGTTCTTTTACGAAGGTTTCTTTTACGAAGGATATCTATGAAGGTTTCAAATATTATGTACCTGTAATAAGAAAAATTCTAAGTACCTTTGCTAATAAAATGAATACTGAATACTTTAGTCAATATATTTTAATATTTAGTTAATATAATATTCAATTTTAATAAATGTGGTTATATCATGAGTCTTGCAAAGAGAAAAAAAAAGTTACAGTGATTTTCGATGATCTATCAAATTTTAAGCAACAATAAAAAATAATATAAACATGTTAAAAAACATCTGAAAAAATTCTAGCTTTTATTTACACTGAAAATAATATTAATCTGTTTAGAGATTTAGATTATTTATTAAATAAAGATAATATATTAAATAATTAATTTATTAATGTTCACATGTAATAGAAATAAAATATTAATAATCTTTTAATAAGAAAAATAATTTGTACTCGTAGACTACTCATGTAAATTTATTATTGAATATTTCCTTTTAATAAATATCATTTTATTTAATAATAGATAATAATGTATAATAATATATTAATATAAATTAGCCTCGAAAGAATGATTTGTTTTGATATTAAGGGATACAATTCTGTTAAATAAGAATTGTCTGTAAATAAAGTTTCAATTGTGAGGTATTTATTTTTCTATTTATATGGGCAACTATATAAATATTTTAAATCGTAAAAGCTTTTAATAGTACTGTTGTTAATGATACTGTATTTTTAAGCCTTTCAAAAGAATGTAAGAAAATTACATGAGTTGAAATATTTCTTAATTTTAATCAGAAAATCACTCCAAATAAAAATAATTAGAAAGTGTAAAACCTGTATTTTAGTTATATTTTAACAAAGTTTATTAACAAGTATAATTCAAAACTTATATTACCAAAAATATAAAAATCAGTTTTCCAATTGATTTAAAATAACAACTTTTCGTTTATCAAAAAAAAAAAAATAAAAAAATAAAATCTTTGTTGATTCAAATAAAAAAAAATCTTTTGGTTATTCAAATCTGTTTTAAAATATAACTTTGTTTGCAAACAATGCAATCATTGCTACAATGCTTCATTTTTGAGTCCAATTTTCAAATCCTTTTTGAAATATTTCTTTATATTTATTTAAATATTTTTCATTATAGAAACATGTATTTCATGCAATTTGAATTTGGAAAAATTACATTAAACTGATCACGCTAAAGCCCAATTCCGAATTTATTATTCCACATTAATCAATGTAACGTAGTTGAAATAAACTCTAACGTTTATTGTAACTTTAAAAAAAAATCTTTCGAAAGATATGAATATTTGTAAAAAGAAATAAGAGATTTTATACAAAATTAAAATTGCTCATTATTTTTTAATACTTTCCTTTTATATATTCTAATTAAAGTACATTTTATAAAAGGTTTACTAAACTAATAGTACCTCATTTAAAATAAACCACATTTAAATGATGAATCTTTGATGAGATGCTTTTTGCATTTATATGAATTTTTTTATATAAAGTTATTTACGTAATTAGAAAAATAATTTTTATTATATTGTTGCCTTTTTTTTGCTCCATATTTTCAAAATAAAAATTTTCAAAACAGGCTTAATTTATTAGAGTCCTTCTAAAGATTTATTATGTAAAATCATTGATTTTATAGCCATGTACAGTCATTGTTATGAATTTCTAAATAAATTACAAATAACTGAAAAAGAAGACCTGACACACTTCACATTATGATTTACATTTTCATAAATTTAGCATTTTTTTCTCATAAAATTCTTGATTATCAATTTATTAGAGTCATTCAAAATATTTATTATAACACAATGATATTAAATAGACTTATGATAATTTTTAAATAACTTTCATTTATATATT
Source organism: Caerostris extrusa (assembly GCA_021605095.1). Taxonomy (NCBI): domain Eukaryota; kingdom Metazoa; phylum Arthropoda; class Arachnida; order Araneae; family Araneidae; genus Caerostris; species Caerostris extrusa. The sequence goes on from BPLR01007420.1 coordinate 31,600, forward strand.
TAAAATCTTAAAGTATAATTATGTATATATTCTGCCACTTTCTTTGAGAGTTAAAAAAAAACCAAGCCCTTTAGCTGTATTGACATCAAGAGGCACACGATTGGTTGTAAGGGACGGCCTTCTGTCATTTAAATGCTGATGATTGGTTCGCATGAAGGGATTCTGCCATCGTATGATCTATGATCTCTTGGGGAAACGCCACAGTTCTGTGTTGCCAGTGATTAGTTCGTTACAGTTCAGAATATTTCGTTTGTGGGTTTAGTTTCGAACTTATTTTTTTATTAGATTTCAATATTTTTCAATATTTTAATTATCTTAAAAATGCTGTATTAATAACGTTAAGCAATTATATTACTTCTATCTACGGGTGCTCATCAGAACAGAAGCTGCACCCTCTTCCCCTCCTTCCATGAGATACGACAACAACAACAATTATATTAAATCATCTAATTATGTCAAGCAATTATATTAAATAATGCATCTAATTACGTTAAGCAATTGTATTAAATCATTTAATTATGTTAAGCAATCATATTAAATAATGCATCTAATTACATTAAGCAATCGTATTAAATAATGAATCTAATTATATTAAACTGTCTTACTAAGTGTTGCATCATAATGTATTTCTTCAGTGAATATCCTCAATGATACTACACAAACAGACTGTAGTATATTTGTGAAATCAAATAAAAATTTATGAAAATAAAAGTATAAATATAAAATTATAAAAATAAAGTATAAATATGAAATTATAAAAATAAAAGTATATAATTTTAATAAGATCAAACCTCATAATTTGTTAATTCCTGATTGCTCTTTAATTGCGTAAATTTTTATTTTAAATAACTTTTATCAGTGTTGTAGATATTAATTAATGAAATGATTTTTCTACAAGAAACATATTTAATGAAAAATTAACTACAGTTCAGGTACTTAACGGAAAAATTCGATATTTTTAAAAAAATTTAATTAATTCGCACAAAAGATATTTTGAAAAGATTTATAAATTTAATTTGCTACCATGCATAAAATTCTCTCAACAGTTTTGGTATTCGAATTGTTTCTTGCTTCATTGGACAATTCAATCTAATTAAGTCTTAAAATCATAATTACTTGCATTCATTACAACAAATGACAAAATAGGAACTTATTTTTAAAAAAATTGAAAGTCCACTTTAAAATTTCTAACTGAACAGTACTTCTCAGATGAATAAAAACACAAAAAAACAAAACTAAGCAAAGCAAAATAATTAACTTTTAAGAGCATACAATCCGAATCTCTCTATTGTGTTTGCTTTTATAAGCATTACAAAATACAATTTTTGGAATAAACTAATTTCTTTTCTAACAATATATTAATTTTAATTGCTTTCAATCCACTGAAGCCGAAGAACATGAAAAATCTACGAGCCACCTACGTAATTGTGAAAGAACAAAGATTCGTTGGGGAGCAATAAGGTTCTTCCTTGAGAACTTAAATACAATTTTAAATGCGCTGCTGATTAATGAAGAACTGCTGCAGTAAGAAAGAACTTAGTTGGCAGTTTCATTCTTTAAGTAATTAAGCTACGCACTAATTCAGCAAATGCAATTAATTAACTAGTGTCTGCTCATGGCTTGAGTGTATTTGTTTATGAATTATTCCATAAGTAAAAAAAAAAGGAATATGTATTATGAAAAATATCAAGACATTTCATGCTTTTAAAGAGAAGAACAAAAAGCTGCAAAAGCAGGTTGTTGCTTCTGACAGAAACCTGTTTTGTTACGGGAAAAAATGCATGGAACATGGTGTATTGTATTCTTTTGAGTAATTCTATGTCATTAGTTGTTACAATTCGAAAAAATGTTTAATATTTTCAAATTTCATATTCTAAATGTTGGTAATATATTTAGATGATTTAAATGAAATGCATATTAATTAAAGATGAAGAGAGATTATTATGATGAACTGTTTATGCTAGTAATGTTCGCCATTGGGATTTAGACTCACTGTCCAATTTTAAGAAACTTGAAAATTACCAAAAATTGAAATTTGCTTTTAATTAGCGTAAGATAGCTTGAAATTAAAAAAAAAAAAAAAAGGATGTATTTATGCATTGTATGCGAAATTTTGCTATTTAATCTGTTTATTAGAATCGCATATATCGTTATTAATTAAAAATCAAATATATTCTCCACCATAAAATTTCCTTTACAAACTTTATGATTTTTAAAAAATGTTAATATTAGTTCTTAATAATTTTACAAACCTACATATTAGTTTTTCAAACTTACTACTATTACTATTATAAACCTATTTCGTACTGTGATAAACGTACTATTGTATTCCTATTGTATTGTTATATATTCTCCACCATAAAATTTCCTTTACAAACTTTATGATTTTTAAAAGAATGTTAATATTAGTTTTAATAATTTTACAAAATGTCAGTTTTTCAAACCTACTACTATTACTATTATAAACCTATTTCGTACTGTGATAAACGTACTATTGTCTTCCTTGCAAGCACATACTTCTGAGGAATATCAATACATATTACATTTCCTGGAAAATCGTGAGCACATATATTGCAAATCAACCTACATCTCTAACCCTCAACATAACACAAAACACATACATAAATACGTATAAATATATATATACATAAATATGTATAAATATATATATACATAAATATGTATAAATATATATATACATAAATATGTATAAATATATGTATACATAAATATATATACATATATATATACATATAAAAATATGTTTTGCGATGTGATATATACATAAATTTGCATAAAATTATGTTCTGCGATATGATGAGTGTCTTTGAGGTGCAGCATACGTGCTGCTTCAAGAAATGTAATATGTAATTGATTTACCTTCCACAAATATAACTACTTACAATGAATATAATACTGTTTATTACAATAATCAAAATTAATTTATGTCAAATACAATAATTCTTCCTTTGACAGCTTTCCTTGACAATGCAGAAAAAATATGCTACTTTTTCAACTGTGTATAATTATGAAAACTATTAGGAAAATCAAACAAAAGTTCGTAATAGAATTTTTTTGTTTTTAGAAACTTTACTTAAAAGAAACTTTGTTATATTTAGAAGTATACTAAAGTAAAAGTAACGCTACGGTTCTACCCCCAGAAACTTTTATTTTTGCTTAACGTCGGTGGACCTCGTGTTTTACTTATGTATAGTATGCCCTAAACAGCCCACCAAAGAGCAATGAGAGGATGATATTGCTTTCCTGAAGGACTGTTAAACTGAATTGCTCTGCATTTTCGTGTTGTAAGACTGAAAACTCCCAACATGCAGCCGAATTATTGAGCTAAACTCTTTACACGTGTTGTTACAACTACCATCGAATCTCCTTGCTTCTGAAAGAATCGACTACAAAGGAGGCTACTACCAGCGGATTCGAACTTGCATAGTAATTGCGTACGTTACCATTGGAGTGCATGTTTGAGGGAAAAGAACAATCATAAGTTTTATTTTAAACTTACTATTTAACTTTACTTAAACTGTATATATTAGAGAATGTATATTTAGATTTTTAATTAATAATGATATATACTATTCTAATAGACAGATTAGATAGCGAAACTTTTCATGAAAAAGCATTAATATATTCATTGTGGAAAACTAACTATCCTTGTACACATTAGATTTTATTTATCTACAGCAGAAATGTAACGTGCTAAAGACTTATGTCCAAAAACATGTGAACACATTGACGCCTTTGAAACAAGTCAGCCTTCAAATATACTTTTCAAAGCCTGTTGCCTCCAAAAGGGTATCTACAAAGTTTCAAACACTTATTGAAAGGGGGTGGAAAGTCTTTAATCACGTACTTTCCCTAAGCTGTCAACATCTATCTAGGACGAACACTTTCTCCACGCCCACCATCCTCCCTTTCAAGAATTCCAACCACCCTTCCAATAAAAAAAAAAAATAAAAAATAAAAAAAAAACATTGACAAAAAAACCTCTCGCACCATCAGACAACCCAGAAAGCTTTTTAGGGGGTGGGACGCTTGAAATTGCGGAATGTAAAACAACCTGTCAATTACACTTACCGGTCCAGATTCCCTTGTCTGCTAGAACGCTTTTCCCTCTCTCACCAAGGGAAGATTGGCATTAAAAAAAAAGGGGTTCGGTTCCCGATTTCTGTACCAATTACGACACTGAGTTTCTGAGTGCTGTCATACTTGAGCGTGAATCACACACTGGGTGATGAAGGATTGAACGTAGAATACGCTGCGGAAATGCTCTTTGGGGAAATACTATAAGGGGACCCCTTCACTCTGAGGTAATTTTCATTGACGATTTTGCACTTGAGCTATGTAGTATGACATCATGTAAGTGGTGTGACGAATTTTAAATATGAAAAAAAAATATATGTAAAGATTGCGTACCACATAAAAAGCTAAAAGTGTTTAAATGTTGTAAGCGGTGATTAAACAGTTATTTCTAACAGGCTTATAGCATCTTAAAATTCCTATTAGAAAATGTAATTGTAATAGGTGCACTTGCATAGAAAAAATTTTGCAGTTATGGACTAGATGGAAATTCAACAGTTCATTAAACTTCATAGAAGATTAAGCAATAGCATTTTATTATCTTAGGCTACATAAATTGAATTTTGTCATTATAGTTTATACTACTGTGCCCAAAAGTGTCCCAATTTTCAATTTAAAATTAACAATGGAATGGAATTTCAAATTTTTTTCTTTTTTTAGGTTGCTGGTACTGTCCTTGACATCTGTATGAAGTTTGACGTCAAAATATAAAACTTAGTGTTTGGAGAGTTACGCTTGGTTTGTGAGACGAAAAACTTATTGGCGATTTTTGAAATGTTGAATTAATTGAGCAAAGAACTTGCATTCAATTTTGTTTGCAGAAACGTATAGAATATTGCAGAAGGCATTCGGTGAGCATTCCTATATCGGAAAGAAACGTTTAGATGTGGTATAAATAACAAAGGAAAACAAAGGGAAACTAGTCGTGAGGAATGGCAAAAAATCTTGAGTGAGGTCAGGGGTTCTTCAAGGGTTGTCGCACAAATGACGATGATGATGATGAAGACAGAAAACTCCGAGCAGGCAGCCGGACTATTGAGCATAACTCTTTAGACATGTTCTCATAATTCAACTAATCAACCCGTTTCTGAAAACATCGACTACAAAGCAAACTGACAACAGATTCGAACTTGCACCTAGTTGCTCAAGCTACCAATGAAGAGCAAGTTTGACGAAAACTGACAACCATAAACTTATTCATGAAAATACTAAAATACAAAGTTAAACAAAATAAATCCTAGACTTATAATAAAATCGATTTGCGATGGAAACGTTGGGATGAAACGCTATCGTAAATTAAAATAGGAAAAAATAAATTCAAAAATTATTGTTCACAATATCTACACCAATTACAGTAAAAGAAACATCTAAGGGTCGTCATACATGAATGTGAATCATACTGTACTCTGTAGTGAAAGATTGAAGGTAGAACAAGTTGGAATCCCCTAAGGGTATCAAAGGGTGGGGGGAGGGGGGTGATCCACTCACTCTGAAATAATTTCCATCGCTGATTTTGCCCCTGGAGCTATGTCGCACGCTACACGAAGGCTGCGTATGGTAGTTTCCTCAAGTATTTTTATGTTGTTATTCTGGTCGCAGATGTCCAACCCACGTTCAATGAAAACAGAAGTAAGTGGGTAGCTAGATAAAGACAAGAGAATAACCGTGAACCTGCAATTCCGTTATTCGCATTAGTGTTATTTTTTTTTTATGCTTCGATTTTGAGTATCCATTATAATATAAAATTTAAGATAGAGGACTTTTGAAGGTCATCCACTTCAGCAGAAGTGAATCATAACATATATAGATATATATATACTCGTATCAATCAGCAAGGTTGCTGACTAGTTTTGAGTTAATTTAAGATGATTGCCTTTTATATATATTAGTAAGAGTTTTGAGTACTATTAATACAGTGGTATTTTTAATTTGCTTTTTTATCTAAATAATAGCACTCATTCCAAAAGTAAATTTTTTTTTTAATATTTCATGATTTTACTTTAATTTGATTTTTTTTTTTTATGAAAAAGAAAATTTTATGAAAGAACATTTAAAAAAAAAAAAAATAAAAAATAACTGTGATAATGATAATGTGAATGTATTAAAATGTAATGTGAACGATAATGTGAATACATTAAAAATGCAATACATTTAAAATAAAAATGCAATTTTTGTTAAAAATATTTGAAATAATTTAAAATGTTTTAAAAATTAAAATAAAAGCAACGAATATGATAAATTTAAATTCATTTGAAAAAGTTAAAATATTTAAAATATTGATAATTAAATGTTTTGAAAATAATGAAGCGCAAAAGAAAAAAAAATACATATTTATATTACAATAAAAACTTATTTCATGAGTTGCATGCAATACAATATAAAATTTATGAATATCCAGCTCTTAAAAAATACAGCAAATTCGATAATACTTTTCTCGGATGTCTCGCATTTCATTTTTCAATTCCTTCTATTAGCTCACACTCTCCCTATATATATCTTGTTCACATTTTCAATCGTTCATAAAATACTTTTTTTATTCATCCACTCAAGTTCACATACATTTTTTTTTCAACTTGTAGTGGAGGACACTGGATGTTAATACAATTTTTTTCTAATATTAATTAATTAATTATATTTTTTTATTATTTAAGTTGCACATATCTGCCAATAGATGGCGCCAGATAAACTTAAAAAAATGAATGAAAATCATTTATAAAAGACTTTCTGCAATAGAGTGAAAAAAAAAAAGTAGGAATTGATTTTACAATTTTTTTTTATATTACTTGTTTTATCTTTACATTATTAAAGTGCTACCTACTGAAAAATTTAAAAATTAATAAAAGATATTTTTAATTAAAATATACATAATTAGTTTAATTGAATCAATTTTTTTATCTTCAAACAGTCATTCTGAAATAAAACCTAAACATTATTTGATGACGCATACTTTTAAAAAGTTCTGTACAAAAAGGTTTTCATTACCCTGAGGGGATACGTATAAAGGGAGGGGGAACATCCGATAATGAAACAACCCACTCCATTTTAAATTACCAGCTTAGCTAACAATGCAACCCTTTTTTACCTGCCTCAATAGAGAGGGGTACAAAAAACAGGATGCCTTATATCCACCGGATCAGGCTTTTAATCTCCTTTACGGAAGAGGAATTAGCATTACCGGATGACCTTCATAATACATGGAATAGTATATTCGCTGAATGTTAATTACAAAAAAATAGACATATGTTCACTTGTCAAATTTCAACTTTTTAAATGAAGTCTAACAATTATCAGAAAAAAAGTTAAATGGTATTGTATTGCATTAATGTATATAGCATCACACTAGAAATTTAGTATAAATAAACATTAATAAATAGTATAACAAAAAAAAAGTTATATTTTATTTTTATTTATCCATAGTTTTCTTTGCCTTTCATTTTCCCATTATTTTAATGAAAAGCATAAAAACCTCTGTATATTTGATACATTTTATATTAAGAGTGAAAAAAAAAAAAAAAAAATTTTGACAAGTGATGTCACTGCTCTTTATTGGTGATTTTGCAAGTACAGGAATATACGGATATAGATTAAAAATATATATTATTATTGATATTATTATTAATATTATTATTATAATAATTTATTTAATGTTTTGTATTACATTTGCAAGTTGCACGAATCCTAATCCCAAAGTAAAGTTTTCAATAATTAAGGATGACAGTTTTCTTTATAATTGAAATAAACATCTAATATAAGACAGACTTTCTAAGTACTTGTTGTCTTTGTGTAGTAATTTGACTTATGTAACAACTTGACTTGTTTGATACTTAACTTGTATTTTCTAACTATTTGACTAGTCTAGATATCTATATATCTAGACTAGTCAATCTTGCATATCTAGTGCTAGTCTGTTTCATTGCATATCAAGTGTCTAGACAGTTTCATTTTCTGGTGACATTGAAACATAAATTTCGATGTGTGTTCTACCCCACTGTGTCCTCTGCTTTATAACGACAATAAATGACTTGACTCAAAAATGTTCATACTCATGCATGGAAGATTGTCGACGCCATTTTAAACCCATAGGTTTTCCTTCAGTAAGCAAACATTATATATCATTTAATTAACAAAGAAGTTTTAGAGAAATTCAAGCTATGCTAATAAATTTAATTAAAGGATGATGCGTCAAATAATTGTTCTTATCTAATTAATTTTAATGAAAATAGATCAACTGTCAAGTCAACAACCAACCGCAAGAGAAAATGGAGGCTGAATCAATACAAAGAAAGGAAAAGAAATCATTAGTTAAATAAAATGCCTCTGGGCGTATAGAACTGAAGAACAAATAAATTTTCTGGTAGGTGAATCTGTTCATCAAATGTAGAGTGCGATGTGGGTGGTGATGGACGAAATTATAGTGCCAACAAATGAATCGTAAAATCAACTGCAAACGTTTGGCAGGTGATTTGAAAGTCAAAAGATCATTAGGTTAGTGAGGTAGTGAAAGGCTAAAAGACTGTGATGGCAATTATTTAAATGAGGGCAAATGGTTCGTCGGTTAAAATGAAAGGTGCAGTAAAAGTAGTAAGACTCGGTAAATAACAAGTTCTGATGGGTGAATAAAGGAAGAAATGGCGTAGGTGCTTTGTTAGTCGTGACATGCAAAGCACTTATTATTAAGGACTTAGCATTGACATAACCTATTATAGTATTGTTGATTTGAAATATAAATCATGAAATGCCAAGTATAATTATTTTATATTCCTTTTTATATATAAGAAAATGATTCTTATTTTTATTCATTAAAAATGGAAATAATTCATCATAAAAACAAAATAAATATTAAATAAAATATTTGTTTGGCTTTCACTTTTCTTGATATGAAAAAAAAAAAAAAAAGATATTATCTTGGTTCATCTTTAGGTCGAAAATTCATTAATTTGACTGGTTAATAATTATAAATAATATTATTATTATAAATTATTATTGTTGTTTTTCATCGATGTAAATTATATATTTATCAGTATGTTGTTGTTTCTGCATTTTCCGTTTTTCTGCAATAAGCATTCAATTAAAGTGAAGGTAGAATTAGGAAAGTACAGTTGGGACTTGGAATGTTTTATCTCTATATAGACCTAAGGCCTTACAACTGATATTGAAACAACTGAGTACTATATATTAAATGGAATGAAAGATTTAAACAATGTAAAAAGGCTTGTTTTGGCAAAGCCACAGGGGGCAAAAGGGGAAGACCCAAGTTGAGATGGATAGACGCAGCTGAAAAAAGATTTTGCTTTTTGCTAAAGGTTAAGATATGGAGGACCATTGTCACCCAGAGTATGCATGGAAATCTCTTCAAAGAAAAGCCTTGGCCCACACTGGGCTGACATTCTATTGATGACGATGATGTAAATAGTAAAATCAATGTAAATATTAAAAAAATGCATTATTCTTTATTAAGAGATTTATTTTATTCATTTGATATTTATGTAAAGCTATTCTATCGTAATAAATTTTTAAGCCGATTGACTATTTAAACTTATAATGAATAAGATTAATAAAACGTTAATTATTTTTGTAAGATACAGTGTAATACAGTGTGACTGACTGACGTAAACGTTAAAAATATCAGAAATATTATTAAAAATAAAAATGCTATCATTTATATTCTTAATAAAATAGTAGTTTTTGTAAAGTGATTTCAGAAAACAAACTGAAACAAAACTAAAAAAATAAGAATAACAACAAAATTTAATTCAAATATAATTTAGAGAAACGAAAACACTTGACTACTGTTTTTAGAATCTTTTGTTTAGAGAATTCTATATTTTATTATCATACCATTCCATAGTTCCTTCGCTTACCTTTCTATATAGTAAAAACTTCAAACCATTGTTAAAAATACATCTCATACAATACAACAAATGAGCAAAACATATCTGATGCAGTCTAGTTGAGTTAAACACATATTCCAAGATACAATTTTAGATAAAAAAAAAATTTCAAAAATAAACATAAAAAATTTGGAAAGAAATCTGAAACAATAAAGTTTTACAACTAAAACTGCAAACGCTTTTACAAGGTAAACTTTTATTTGAACTTATACTCATGCTGAATTTTTCAAACAAATCAGAGCAAATATGCTTTTCCCTATTCGTATAAACATGGGTTATTTCCAAAAACGAAGTCGGAAACGTTAAATTTGACGAAATTCAGTTACTGCTGAAATGTGTATACAAGCTCCTTCAAATATTTGTGCATACGTGTCCATACAATAAGTTTAAACTTGTTCCTAAAAATTGAGACATAAAAAGGAAAACGTGGTATTCAAATTCAAATAAAGTCAATACAACAGACGAATAAATCTTTTAAATAATTATTTTCTTCCGTTTTGAAAAAAAAAAAAAAAAAAAAAAGAAAGGAAAGAAAAGAAATTGAGAAGGAAAAAAAAAATTGGGAAATCTTCGTTGCCAGAATTTTGTATCGAAACTTTCCTTTTATAAACAAATCTTGAAGCACTGCTCTAGTGAAACGATAAAAATGCTTTTGCAAACACTGCAAGCGAAATTTTTTTTTTTTCCAAAAAAAAATAATGAATAATTTATTATAATAAACGAGGTTTCTTTCAAGGAAACGGAAAAATGGGGAGAAATTCAGAAACGTATTTCTGCAAAATTAATTGGAATCGTAGTAAAAACAAACACCACATTGTCTTCTACTGTAAAATCATATTCTTTAATCTCATTTATAAAGATGAAATTAAACAACTGCTCTAGAGAGACAAGCAATTGCGATTTCAATTAAAATTTTCTACCTTTTTTGTTATTTTTTTATCTAATGGAATTTGTTTAGAATTTTTTTATTTTTGAATAGTACTTTTTTTTAATACTAAAAGATTAAAAGTTCTTTTGGAAAAGAGCGTCTAATGTCGAGTGACTGGCTGCTTCCCGAATACAACGAACTAATATAACATTTATTGAATTTTTGATGAGATGCAGCATAATTCTACATTTGCTCTTACGAATAAAGTGCGTTGTATTTTTGAAAAACAAACTTAGGATGTAGCGCTTTTTAAAAATAAAAATATTAAAAAATGTTTTTATATTGAAGACTCAAATCCAGCTTGTTAAAAAATCTAAATTGGAATCTAAGCAGGTACATAAAAGTTTTCGAATGTTCATATTTATTCTAAAAGCATTTCATTTCAAGATAAATATAAAGAAGAAATAAATGTCGCAGTTTTGAAGAATTGGGGATTCAGAAGGGAATAAAGGGGAACAAAAAAATTTAATTTATTAAATTTTTATTAATTTTTCAACTGATATATACATGTTGAGAATTTCAACACGAAGATTAGTTTCTTTAAATTAATACAATAACAATTAATTAACGTTATTTATTCTGCATTGGGCTCAGTTGGACTGATTTCGTTGAAATAATTTTTGTCGTTTTTCACCATTGGTATTTATTCTCTTAAGACTTTTTTTGGGAAAATGAAATACGACAATTATACATAAAACATTTGGACTTAATACATTTTTCAAAAAAAAAAATAATAATTTGCCTAATCCTTCACATTTTATTGTAAATTTTAAATGATGTTGAAGATTAAATAAAAAAAAAAATCTAATTATTTTTATAATTTAAGAAAAAGATTTCCCTTAATTAAAGAGATATATTCTCTTTTTCTTTTATAAGTAAAATGTTATACGTCTAAAAATATTTTTATTGGAAGGCATATTAAAAATAAGATATATTTTAAAATTTCTGTCGCTGTATATGATTTTATTTTTTTTTCCATTTTTTGAGATGTCACAAATTAATCTGCAAATTTATATTTCGTAATTTTTATAACTATTTATAATGAATCTTATCAAGACAAACATGGATTCAAACATGGTGGACATCATGAATTCAAATATGCATGGACAGCATGGTTCAAACATGAATGGACGTCATGGATTTAAAAATATGTATGGGCACCATAGATTAAAATATATCATGGATTCAAACATGGATGGACATCATAAATTAAAATATGTATGAACATCATGGATTCAAATATATCATGGTTTCAAACATGGATGAAGATCATGAATTCAAATATGAATGGACATCATGGATTCAAACATGAATGGGCGTCATGGATATAAAGATATGTATGGACATAATGGAATCAAATATATCATGGTTTCAAACATGGATGAAGATCATGAATTCAAATATGAATGGACAGCATGATTCAAACATGAATGGGCGTCAGGGATATAAAGATATGTATGGACATTATGGAATCAAATATATCATGGTTTCAAACATGGATGAAGATCATGGATTCAAATATGGATGGCCATCATGGATTCAAAAATGATTGTGGATTCAAACATGAATGGCCATCATGGATTCAAACATGAATGGACATCATGGATTCAAACATAAATGGACATCATGGTTTCAAACATGAATGAACATCATGGATTCAAACATGGGTGGACATCAAGGAATTCAAATTTATTGATAAAAAATCAGCCGCATAACTTTAAATACGTATAAGCATTCTTGATTATTTTTTTGAAAAGATATGGCTTAACTCAATACTTGATAATACTATATCAATATAACCATAGAATCAATCCATGTATAATATAATTCTAACAAATTCAATGCAATTAAATATTTCTATTTATATAGAATTTAATTTAAATCCTACACAAAAGCACTAGACCAAATTACAAACATCATTAAGATAATTCAAAAAAAATCACATCAAATCAGTCATATAAAATGAACGCTATGTTGGAAATTATTCATTGGAATACATTACTCTAGTTTCGGATCTTGCTTTACGAGCTGCAAGAAGGAATTAATTTACCAATGTTTTCTCATCAGTTTGATGACTTTTTCTTTTCGCAGTAAAACAAAAAGGAAGTCAGGTTCTGCCGATTCCCACGAGTATCCTGAACAGCGACATAGTAAAAGAGACATAAATGGTACCGTGAAACCGTTATTCAGGGCGTAAAGTTAATTTTACTGGCCGAAATAAAATAGCCACACTGGGGTTTTAGGGAGCACACATTTTCAAGCACAGAGTAGAGATTTATTTTGCTGCATTAAGAATTCAAATAAAATGACTGGTGAATACGTTCCCTTTGAATTCCTTAGTTGATTAAAATTTTTAAAAAGCAAGTTTTTTCACGTGTTTACTTTAGTTTAGTTCTTCTATATATAAATTCTTTATATCCCTCCTATTTAGTAATGAAGATGTGGGTCTTAACTTCTTAATATAAACTTTTTAGTAACAATCGTTCAAACCTGAGTGTAGGGTGTTCTATATTTATTTAAACCATTACCTTTTAATTTATTTATAACTTTTCAAAAAAACATTATAAAGGTTCAGTAGTTTTAGAAATATAGAGTTAAGTTTGGTGACCGGAGTACCTGGAGCCCTGGAGCTCGGTGGTACAGGTTTTGGGCTCAAGACCCGGCGGTACCATGATGCATGTAGTGGTTTGGAATCCCCTTTTAAATCGTAAGTCCTGGTCTAATATGACTGTTGAACGTAGGGCTGACAACCCTACCCCGTAAAGAAACATCTCCTGTCTGGAAATCCGTAGGCTCACAATGTGGCTGTTTCAATATGGAAGAAGTGTTAATTTGAAAGAATATGCTTATTAAAGCAAATGTTGGATATATCATCCAATTTTCTCGTAATTGCAACTTAATACATTTTATTGTATTCTGTAATGTTTTATGTGGCAATCTCATTGTTATTGTTGATAATTACCGATAATTCATCTAAGGGTTTGGACCATTTTTTATGTCCTTTTAATCAAATATAAAACGATTGCTCATACTGTAGGGAATGCATCACAAAATAAAATTTGTTTATTAGAGAATTGATAATTCATTATTTAAAAAGTTTCATCAACAATTGCTTTGATTAAATGATTCTGCAAAACTAAGTGTGTAATTTTTTACTTACTGTATAATGTTCTATGATTAATTAAAAAAGTTGCATTTAAATAGCCCCATGATGGTTATAAAAGCTATTCTGTTTAATTAATGTTATTTTGATCACTACACGAACATTATCTGCCATTTGTCATACAACTTGTCGCATTTTTCATCAATACAACTTGCAGCTACAACACATTTTATAATAATTAATTTGTTATGAATTTATCCCAATTAAAAGAAGTCTACCAACCCTAATTAAGGGAAGAAATTCACCGATAAGAAAACAATTAAAACTAGTTAAACTATAGCAGGAAACGAGATACAAATTTAAAAACTGAAATTATTAGCGTTTTTAATAAAATAATGTATAAAGAATGTTTTCCCCTTTTAATAATAATAAAATGTTTATAGCCAAGTAATAATGTGCGTTGTATTTTCAACAGAAGGACATCCATTTATTCTGTAGCTTCCTTTTTCATCTATTATGTGCAGGTTTTTGTTTTAGGAGATATGTGTAACACAATTATGATTTAATAAATTATTACATTAAAATGTATTTGCTTTATTATTAATGTGCTAGTTATTATTCATTTTTTAAATTATCCTCAAAACAGCAGACGTTTTAATTAAGTATATACATTAAATATGCTATAGATTATTCAACTTAGTGAAAGTGGTTGTCGATAAAATAGTGAGGAGTTGTCATTTCAAAAACAAACGAATAATTAAAGAAATAGTCATCAATCTTTTAATGTAGCCTTTTTGACAGTGAATTATAAACATTCAGTTAATAAGCAATTAATTTCAGTTATTAAATATTCAGTTCAGGTTTGAAACACTTTGAAATTTTTGTTGCTTTAATCTTTACTAACGTTAGCAGTTCTCTTTTAAAAAAAAGAACCCATAATACAAAAAATTGTTTTCTAAAATTGAAACCATCAGTCAATTGGCGAGAAAAATCTCCAAGTTACGCCAACAGGGGAGGAGTTGGGAAAGATATTTACTGGGAGTTTCTCAGGAACTTTAAATTTCAAGAAATGTATTATTTTTAAAAACATTTCATTCTTAAATATGCTAGTCGCTAGTAAAGCGCAACAATCAATTTACTTGCATAAAAGTTATAAAATAGGAAACAAAATAACTTTCAAACAATTACAACATAAAATGAAGGATAATATCTTGAACTTACAGATAACAACAATTAAATAAAGTTGGAGACCTAATTGATCCTGATGGCATAGGGACTAGCGGTCGATCGACAGGATACAGGTTCGAGTCCCGGAGGTGCCATGGAGGATTGTAGTTGTTTGGAATCCACTTTAGACCGTAGGTTCAAGGATTAATAAGACTGGGGAGCGTTGGGCGTAGGGCTAAAAATCCTGTCCCTTAAAAGAAAGCTTCTCCCTTTGGGAGATCTGTCAGTTGGCAGACGGCTCTGGCCCACTATGGGGATGCTACAATGATGGTGATGAGACAAAAATTATTTATTAGAAAAAAATGAGATGTTATTTTCAAGCTTTAATAGTAATAGGTCTAATACTGCAGAGCTATGAGTGTATTATTGACAACCTTACCCTTTAAAAAGAAAACATCTCCTGTCTCGAAATCTGCCAGCAGGCAGACGGTCTTGGCCCACCATGGGGCTATGATGATTTTATTTTTAACTATTAACCAAATAGTTTTGTTTTGCCGAAAAATAAATATAAAGATATTTTTAAAAACTTACAAATTGAATTTAAATAAATATTAATGTATTATATTTAATTATATAGATAATATTAATAATTAATATATATTAGTATAAAACATATATACATATTAATATATTAAATTTATAATTTATAAAAAAAAGTAATTTTTCCTTATAATTTTCAAAAAAAAAAAAAAAAAAAAAAAAAAATGCAATCACAGAAAATGAAGAAAAAAAAATAAAGATTTAAGTATATATTCATTCAATTTATGATTGAAAATTTTGAATTTTTCAATAATTTTTCAACGAATTGCATGCAATCAAAGGTTCAAAATAAACTGCATAAAAAATGAAAAATGATTGTTTGTAGGTAATTTATTTTTACTTAAATGGACAATTGACATTGCCTAAAAATGTCAAAGACATGATATATAACGTCCTAACAATACAAAAACCCCATATTATAAACCAAAACAAAAAACACCACGAAAACTATTTAGTAATTTTTTTCTTATCCACCAACGGTTTCGAGACATATAAATCTTTCAATTTTTTTGTTTTTTGTTACGACTATTTTAGGTCTGTGAGAATAGAAGATGGGGAGAAACATTTTCGAATTTCAAAATCGGGAATGCATACAAAGTTTTCGTTTTATCCCGAACGGAAAATAAATACTTTTTCTTCTTTTGCATACAACCCAAAACCCATGGAAAGATTATGAATCAAACCACACTCGCATTATGCAATCAGCAGAGAGTTCTTTGTGGGTCTTTTCTGGTGAGAGAAAAATATTTCCAACGAAATTGGTACGCTTTCTTCTTCTTGTGAATGTACTATGTAGTTCCAGTTCTAGGGAAGGAAGGGAGAGTTGAGGCTTTTGAAACTACTGGTTCATCTCAAGGAATGAGGAAAAATGAACCTTTTGAAAGAACAAGAAAAGAGAAAAGCGGACTTACTTCGGCTATTTATTTGAATTTTGCGCGGCCTTCTTCAAGGAACATCATTATTTAAAATGTGTACTTTCCGCTGTTCTTCCATAAAGAACAGAATTCCCACCGTCAATTTCGATTTCCTGTTGTCCAACTTTTGGATTTATTATTCTGCTTGAAGCCCGGCGCTCGGCCCTTTCACAGTGAAACACATGTCAAAGAATATTTCAAGTTGAACGAGCACAGTTGCCCGAGAGTATGTTTTCGATTAGTTAGCAGTCGGAACAAGCTCATTTTAGAGAACAAATAAACTAGGCATTCTTCAAGTTCTGCAAAAGGCATTTTTTTTCTGGCGACTGCATCATTCGAGTTTCTGCTTCGCAATTTGTTATGTATTAGTAAAGTAAATTCATATATTAGTTTTAACTATTCTAAGAAGTTTCGTTAGCTTGAAAATTGGAAACTTCTTATTTTAATTCTATAAATTGTAAAATAAAGCAAGGTTTTGACATTCAGTAGGAAAATACCAAAGGTGAAAATTTAATGATTGTGCTTTTTCAAAATATATTGCAGGACCTATACTTCCGATACTTTTATTTCAATAATAATAAAATGAAAGATAAAGGATGTATTCATATATAGGAAGATAGTTTATCTTGTTTTTATTTAATTTCTTGCAATTGATTTTATTATTCTTTTTTATAACAATAAAAGTTGACAATAATTATGAAAATAAGTTAAAGTTAAATAAAAATTTGTATACCATTCATAGTCTTTAAAAGATGTATTTCCCTCGTATATAATTTCCAAATAACGCTTTAACCTTTCTATAACGATAGATTTTCCCTAAATTAATGCATATATTAAAAGTTTATATCAAATGCTTAATAATTGTTCCTTAAAATTAAAATATATATATCTATATATGCAAACACAGAAAATGAAGGAAAAAAATATCTTAAGTATACATTCATTCATTCCATGATTGAAAAGTTTGAATTTCTCAATTATTTTTCAACGAATTGCATGCAATCAGAGGTTTAAAATAAGCTGCATAAAAATGAAAAAAGATTGTTTGTAGGTAGGCAATTTATTTTTACTTAAATCGACAACTGACGTTGCCTAAAAATGTCAAAGACATGATATATAACGTCCTAGAAATACAAAACCACAGACTATAAACCAAAACAAAACCCCCCACGAAACTATTTAGTAATTCTTTTCTTATCCACCAATGGTTTCGAGACATATAAATCTTTCAATTTTTTTTTTTTTTTTTTTGTTACGACAATTTTAGGTCTGTGAGAATAAAGATGGAGAGAAACATTTTCGAATTTCAAAATCAGGAAATGCATACAAAGTTTCTTTTTTATCCGAACGGAAAATAAATACTTTTTTTTTCTTCTTCTTTTGCATACAACCCAAAGCCCATGGAAAGATTATGAATCAAACCACACTCGCATTATGCAATCATCAGAGAGTTCTTTGTGGGGGTCTTTTCTGGTGAGAGAAAAATATTTCTAACGAAATTGGTACGCTTTCTTCTTCTTGTGAATGTACTATGTAGTTCCAGTTCTAGGGAAGGAAGGGAGAGTTGAAGCTTTTGAAACTACTGGTTCATCTCAAGGAATGAGGAAAAATGAACCTTTTTGAAAGAACATAAGAAAAGAGAAAAAGCGGACTTACTCAGCTATTTATTTGAATTTTGCGCAGCCTTCTTCAAGGAACATCATTATTTAAAATGTGTAGTTCTATAAAGAACAGAATTCCCACCGTCAATTTCGATTTCCTGTTGTCCAACTTTTGGATTTATTATTCCGCTTGAAGGCTGGCGCTTGCCCCTTTCACAGTGAAACATTTGTCAAGAATATTTCAAGTTGAACGAGAACAGTTGCCCGGGAGCATGTTTTCGATTAGTTAGCAGTCGGAACAAGCTCATTTTAGAGAACAAATAAACTAGGCATTCTTCAAGTTCTGCAAAAGGCATTTTTTCTGGCGACTGCATCATTCGAGTTTCTGCTTCGCAATTTGTTATGTTTTAGTAAAGTAAATTCATATATTAGTTTTAACTATTCTAAAGAAGTTTCGTTAGCTTGAAAATTGGAAACTTCTTATTTTAATTCTATAAATTGTAAAATAAAGCAAGGTTTTGACATTCAGTAGGAAATACCAAAGGTGAAAATTTAATGATTGTGCTTTTCAAAATATATTGCAGGACCTATACTTCCGATACTTTTATTTCAATAATAATAAAATGAAAGATAAAGGATGTATTCATATATAGGAAGATAGTTTATCTTGTTTTTATTTAATTTGCAATTGATTTTATTATTCTTTTATAACAATAAAAAGTTGACAATAATTATGAAAATAAGTTAAAAGTTAAATAAAAATTTGTATACCATTCATAGTCTTTAAAAGATGTATTTCCCTCGTATATAATTTCCAAATAACGCTTTAACCTTTCTATAACGATAGATTTTCCCTAAATTAATGCATATATTAAAGTTTATATTAAATGCTTAATAATTGTTCCTTAAAATTAAAATATATATATCTATATATGCAAACACAGAAAATGAAGGAAAAAAATATCTTAAGTATACATTCATTCATTCCATGATTGAAAAGTTTGGAATTTATCAATCATTTTTCAACGAATTGCATGTAATCAGAGGTTTAAAATAAGCTGCATAAAAATGAAAAAAGATTGTTTGTAGGTAGGCAATTTATTTTTACTTAAATCGACAATTGACGTTGCCCTAAAAATGTCAAAGACATGATATATAGCGTCCTAGAAATACAAAACCACATACTATAAACCAAAACAAAAACCACCACGAAAACTATTTAATAATTCTTTTCTTATCCACCAATGGTTTCGAGACATATACATCTTTCAATTTTTTTTTCGACTATTTTAGGTCTGTGAGAATAAAAGATGGAGAGAAACATTTTCGAGAATTTCAAAAGCGGAAAATGTATACAAAGTTTTTCGTTTTTATCCCGAACGGAAAATAAATACTTTTTTCTACTTTGCATACAACCCAAAACCCATGGAAAGATTATGAATCAAACCACACTCGCATTATGCAATCAGCAGAGAGTTCTTTGTGGGTCTTTACTGGAGAGAAAAATATTTCTAACGAAATTGGTACGCTTTCTTCTTCTTTGTGAATGTACTATGTAGTTCAATTCTAGGGAAGGAAGGAGAGTTGAGGCTTTTGAAACTACTGGTTCATCTCAAGGAATGAGGAAAAATGAACCTTTTTGAAAGAACAAGAAAAGAGAAAAGCGGACTTACTCCAGCTATTTATTTGAATTTTGCGCAGCCTTCTTCAAGGAACATCATTATTTAAAATGTGTAGTTCTATAAAGAACAGAATTCCACCGTCCAATTTCGATTTCCTGTTGTCCTTTTGGATTTATTATTCCGCTTGAAGGCTGGCGCTTGCCCCTTTCACAGTGAAACATTTGTCAAAGAATATTTCAAGTTGAACGAGAACAGTTGCCCGGGAGCATGTTTTCGATTAGTTAGCAGCCGGAACAAGCTCATTTTAGAGAACAAATAAACTAGGCATTCTTCAAGTTCTGCAAAAGGCATTTTTTTTTTTTTTTGGCGACTGCATCATTAGAGTTTCTGCTTCGCAATTTATTATGTATTAGTAAAAAGTAAATTCATATATTAGTTTTTAAGTATTCTTAAAAAGTTTCGTTAGCTTGAAAATTGGAAATTTGTTTTATTATACTATTTATACAATTAAAAAAGTTTGACATTCACAAGGGAAAATACCAAAGGCAAAAATTTAATGACTGTGCTTTTTCAGAATATTTTGAAGGACCTATACTTTTATTTGAATAATATAAAATGGTAGGATAAACTATGTTCCTATATATGAATATATCCTTTATCTACTTTTTATTTAATTTCTTGCCATTGATTTTATTATTCTTTTATATCATTAAAAAATTGATAATAATTGAAAATATTAAACTTAAATAGAAACCTGTTTACCATTCAGAGCATTTAAAACATGTATTTCCCTCGTATATAATTTCCAAAAACGCGTTAACCTTTCTATAGCGATAGCTTTTCACTAAATTAATGCATATATTAAAGTTTATATCAAATGCTTAATAATTTTTCCTTAAAATTAAAAATGAATACATATATATATATATATATATATATATATATATATATATATATATATATATATATATATGCAAACACAGAAAATGAAGAAAACAAATATATAAGTGTACATTCATTCATTTTATGATTGAAAAGTTTTTTCAAATTTTCAATCCTTTTTCAACGAATTGCATGCAATCAGAGGTTTAAAATAAGTGTATAAAAATGAAAAAAATATTCTTTGTAGGTAATTTTTTTTTACATAAATCGACAATTGCCTAAAAATGTCAAAGACATGATACAGAACGTCCTAGAAATACAAAACCACACACTATAAACCAAACCAAAACTAAAAAAACACGAAAACTATTTAGTAATTTTTTGTTTTTTTATCCACCAACGGTTTCGAGACATATAAATCTTTCAATTTTTTTTTGTTATGACTATTTTAGATCTGTGAGAATAGAAGATGGAGAGAAACATTTTCGAATTTCAAAATCGGGAAATGCATACAAAGTTTTCGTTTTAACCCGAACGGAAAATAAATACTTTTTTTTTTTCTTCTTTTGCATACAACCCAAAACCCATGGAAAGATTATGAATCAAACCACACTCGCATTATGCAATAAGCAGAGAGTTCTTTGTGGGTCTTTTCTGGTGAGAGAAAAATATTTCTAACGAAATTGGTACGCTTTCTTCTTCTTGTGAAGTACTATGTAGTTCCAGTTCTAGGGAAGGAAGGGAGAGCTGAGGCTTTTGAAACTACTGGTTCATCTCAAGGAATGAGGAAAAATGAACCTTTTTGAAAGAACAAGAAAAGAGAAAAGCGGACTTACTCCAGCTATTTATTTGAATTTTTGCGCAGCCTTCTTCAAGGAACATCATTATTTAAAATGTGTAGTTCTATAAAGAACAGAATTCCCACCGTCCAATTTCGATTTCCTGTTGTCCAACTTTTGGATTTATTATTCCGCTTGAAGCCCGGCGCTTGCCCCATTTACAGTGAAACATTTGTCAAAGAATATTTCAAGTTGAACGAGAACAGTTGCCCGGGAGTATGTTTTCGATTAGTTAGCAGTCGGAACAAGCTCATTTTGAAGAACAAATAAACTAGGCATTCTTCAAGTTCTGCATAAGCATTTTTTTCTGGACGACTGCATCATTAGAGTTTCTGCTTCGCAATTTATTATGTATTAAAAAAGCAAATTCATATATTAGTTTTAACTATTCTGAAAAGTTTCGTTAGCTTGAAAATTGGAAACTTGTTTTATTTTACAATTTATAGAATTTTAAAAAATAGGTTTTGACATTCAATAGGAAAATACCAAAGGTGAAAATTTAATGATTGTGCTGTTTTTATACGAAAGAGTTTCGCCTTTACAAATATTTTGAAGGACTTATTAAACAAATTTTTTCAATACTTTTATTTGAATAATTTAAAATTGTAAGATAAAAACTATCTTCCCATATATATATATATATATATATATATATATATATATATATTCTTTATCTAGTTTTTAATTAATTTCTGACAATTGATTTACATGTTGTTTTATATCATCAAAATATAAAGTTGTCTACCATTCAAAATATTTAAAAGATGTATTTTTCGCGAATATAACTTCCAACAAACGCGTTAATTTTCTATAACGACAGCGTTTCACTGAATGAATACATATATTAAAGTTTATATCGAATACATGTGAATTTCTACCATCCATATAAACGCATATGAATTTCTAAATATTTATGTTAATAAAAATAATATTATGTACTGAAATTAATATTATTCATGGTTAATACAGGATTCATAAATTCTATAAAGTCATATTGGATGGAACAAAACATTTTAGTTTTAAAAAGTTATTCATTTTTCGCGAACACTCAATTTCATTAGCTATCCTTCTTTTTCATTTGAGCAACAGCTGCCTGGTGGGCCAAGACCGTCTGCCTACAGTCAGATTTCTAGACAGGGGATGTTTTTTACGGGGTAGAGTAGTCAGCCTACGCTCTACACTCATATTAGACCGGGACTGATTTAAAGTAATAAAAGTGATTAAAAGTACAAAGATCCATGGCACACTGGTATTTAACCACCTGGGGCACCAACGCCAGAGCTTTAATCACTCGGCCATCAGTACCCTAAAAGAAAAAAAAAAAAAACAGAACACAATTTCATCTATAATTTAAAATAACATATTAGTTTTATTTTATTTATTTAAAAACATTGAGAAAAGAGTATTGTATCCCTTAAACTTTCTGAAAAAGTGGTCCATAGCACAAAATTATAATCCTATTCTACGGAAATGCACATATAAAAAATTCTTTGTTCTAATGAATCCTATATAAGTAAGTGTCTGTATTGACAACCCAGAGAATAAGTTATTTGTTATTGCTTTTGAGCCATTAAACTTTTATAAGCTCAAAACTAAGCCACTGTAAATTCAATTCAATTCTATTTTGAAAAATTCATTTAGAAACCTTTCTTTTTTTACAGCTATTGTACCAAAACCTTTCCACATATACGTTAATGTTAAGCCCTTAACGTTAAATGTCTAGAAACATCTTAACAACATGCACTTTTTTCCCTCCGAGCTACTGCATTTTCCTTCCTTTTTCCCTGCTCCGTTTACACCCCATGTAATAAATTTAGATTTTTATTTTCTTCGTGGAGCAGTTACTGCAATTTAAGTCGACGGAGAATGAAAATGGGGTGTACATAATAAGAAAAGGGGAAGTATCCCCGGCTATTATTTTTATGGGGAGAGACGTTCATGGAAATAAGCAGGAATGAAGAGAGGGAGAGATATGCGATAGGCGCACGTTGAAGTAATTCGTTTTTGTTTCCCTGCTGTAAGTAGAATGCGCTGCAGTGTTGCAAACAGACAGTTTAATGGAATGTTTTTAAGCGAATTGTACTTTTTTAAATTACCGTAATAACGGGACATTTTAATATTTACTTTAGTTTTTTGTTCTCTCAAATTGCATAATTTGGAGTAATACCGTGCTACGATATTCATTTCGCTGTTTCTTAAATTGCTTTAAATTAAATCCATTATTTTCCATCATATGCGCATTAGGAAATGAATTTCTAGAAATTTCTAGAAATTTGTATTAGTCGAGATTGCTTATTTTATGAATTGTGTGAACATTAGTCAGGATGATCAATAAATAACATGTAATTTCAAAATAATTTTGCTGTAAGAGATTAATCGTAAAATACTTTGAAAATGTAAAATTTAATTTAAAGTGTATTTATTAATAGTTGCATAAACAGCCAACTGATGGAATATGCTAAAATATTTTAATGATTTTTTTTCATTTAAATTTTATTTAATGTATAAATTGAATTAATAATTTTTAAATATCACGTAAAAATATCCTTTATTAAAAATTCTTAGGTTTATCAATGGGAAAAAATATGTTCACTTATATTTTAATGAAAAAAATTATATAATTAAATGTTTAAAAAAATTCTGTAATCTTATTAATTTAAAAAAATTAGAAGCTTTAACTGTGTGTGTAGTTAAATGATGTGTTTGTGTTAAATCAAACAAAATATTTTACTTCTGAAAAAAGTGGTCTATAGAACAAAATTACAATCTTATTCTACGGAAAAGCAAATATCAAGAATTCTTTGTTTCTAATGAATCCATATACTCCATATATGTAAGAGATGTCTGTATTGACAAAAAGAATAAACTTATTTGTTATTACTTTTTGAGCCATTAAACTTTTATAAGCTCAAAACTAAGCCACTGTAAACAATTCAATTCAATTCATTTTTAAAATTTATTTGGAAACCTTTTTTTGCAGCTATTGTACCAAACCTTTCCACATATACGTTAATTTTAGCACCTTAACGTTAAATGTCTAGAAACACTTAACAACATGCACTTTTTTTTCCCCTCCGAGCCACGGAATTTTTCCCCCTTCTTTTTCCCTACTCCGTTTACACCCCATGTAATAAATTTAGATTTTTATTTTCTTCATGGAGCAGTTACTGCAATTTAAGTCGACGGAGAATGAAAATGGGGGTGTACATTATAAGAAAAGGGGGAAGTATCCCCGGCTATTATTTTTATGGGGGGAGAGAGGTTCATGGAAATAAGCAGGAATGAAGAGGAGATATGCGATAGGCGCACGTTGAAGTAATTCGTTTTGTTTCCTTCTGCAAGTAGAATGCGCTGTAGTAGTTGCAAACAGACAGTTTAATGGAATGTTTTGAGCGAATTGTACTTTTTTAAATTACCGTAATAACGGGACATTTTAATATTTACTTTGTTTTTGTTCTCTCAAATTGCATAATTTGGAGTAATACCGTGCTACGATATTCATTTCGCTGTTTCTTAAATTGCTTTAAATTAAATCCATTATTTTTCCATCGTATGCGCATTAGGAAATGAATTTCTCGAAATTTCTTAAAAATTTGTATCAGTCGAGATTGCTTATTTTATGAATTGTGTGAACATTAGTAAGGATGGTCAATATCATGCAATTTCAAAACAGTTTTGATTTAAAAGAGAATGACAGTAAAATATTTCCATATGTAAAATTTAATTTAAATTTTATTTAGTATTAGTTGAATAAACAGCCAACTGAGGGAGTATGACTAAAAATTTTTAATGACTTTTTCAATTTCATTTTTATTTAATGTATAAATTGAATTAATAATTTTTAAATGTCACGTAAAAAATATATTTTATTTAAAATTCTTAAGGCTTACCATTTAGGTAAATTTGTGTTTACTTATTTTTAATGAAAAATTATATGATTGAAAATATTTTTCAAAAGTTTTGTGATCTTATTAATTTAAAAAAATCAGGAACTTTAACTGTGTTTGTAATTAAATGATGTGTTTACTACTTTGTGTTAAATCAAACAAAATATTTTACTTCTGAAAAAAGTGGTCCATAGAACAAAATTATAATCCTATTCTACGAAAAAGCCCATATCTAGAATTCTTTGTTCTAATGACTCCATATAATCCATATGTAAGAATGCCTGTATTGACAACCAGAGAATAAGCTTATTCTGTATTGCTTTTGAGCCATTAAACTTTTGATATGCTCAAAACTAAGCCACTGTAAATTCAATTCAATTCTATATTGAAAATTCATTTAGAAACCATTCTTTCTTTTTTAAGCTATTGTACCAAACCTTTTCCACATATACGTTAATGTTAGCACCTTAACGTTAAATGTCTAGAAACACTTAACAACATGCACTTTTTTTTTTCCCTCCGAGCTACTGAATTTTCCCTTCTTTTTTTTCCCTTACCCGTTTACACCCCATGTAATAAATTTAGATTTTTATTTTCTTCGTGGAGCAGTTACTGCAATTTAAGTCGACGGAGAATGAAAATGGGGTGTACATTATAAGAAAAGGGGGAAGTATCCCCGGCTATTATTTTTATGGGGAGAGAGGTTCATGGAAATAAGCAGGAATGAAGGAGAGATATGCGATAGGCGCACGTTGAAGTAATTCGTTTTGTTTCCTGCTGTAAGTAGAATGCGCTGCAGTAGTTGCAAACAGACAGTTTAATGGAATATTTTTAGCGAATTGTACTTTTTTAAATTACCGTAATAACGGGACATTTTAATATTTACTTTTGTTTTTGTTTTCTCAAATTGCATAATTTGGAGTAATACCGTGCTACGATATTCATTTCATTGTTTTTTAAATTGCTTTAAATTAAATCCATTATTTTTCCGTTGTACATTTCTAGAAATTTGTAACAGTCGAGATTGCTTATTTTATGAATTTTGTGAACATTAGAAAGGATGGTCAATATCATGTAATTTCAAAAATAGTTGTACTTAAATGATTAACAGTAAAATACTTTGAAATGTAAAATTTAATTTAAAGAGTATTTAGAGTACTGATGGAGCATGCTGTGAATTTTTTATTGATTTTTTTTTTTTTCAATTTCAATTTTTATTTAATGTATAAATTGAATTAATAATTTTTAAATATCACTTTTGATGTTATGTAAAAATATCCTTTATTAAAAATATTCTTAAGGTTTACTTTTGGGAAATGTATTCACTTATTTTTAATGAAAATAAATTATATAATTGATAATGTTTACAAAAGTGTTCTGATCTTATTAATTTAAAACATTCTGTAGCTTTAACTACGCGATGATTTATTTAAATGATGCGTTAACTAATCTTTGTTAAATAACAAAATATTTTACTTCTTACAAACCAAGGCCTTAAAATTCTTTATGTACTTTAATTAATTCATTCAAGTTAATTAAAATAAATTCATTAACGTGTACAATGCTACAAAAAAGGAAGATATATATTAATAATGAAGATATGTACTGGAAGCTACACTGGCCTCGTTGACATGGGTATAACAACCGAAAAATTTTAATACTTGACGAGTTTTATAGTGGTACAGTTATGGCGATTTATTACGGATTCTTGATATGTATCCACTTAACATGCCTATCAAGGAATCCTACATTGAATTTAATTCGGAACTTGCAATATTTACATTCAATCAGTAATCAATTGGTAACCATAACTATCAAAACTCCTTATGCTAAATGCTAATAAATAAATATCAGTTTAAAGAATAAACGATACTTTAACTCCTTTAAATTTTAATATTTCAAGTATTATACAAACAGATAGATGAGATTCTTCACAAATCATTGGTGGAGTTTGTTAATGCAATCAACCATATTTGTAAATAACACTGCATAAAAACAATTCAATATTCTGAACAGACAATTTTACTTAATATTTGTTTGAGAAAATATTATATATTTAATCACGATAAAAAATAATATAAAACATACAAACTTAATACGAATCTACATTGTAAGTGAAAACTTTCGTGAGATTTATTTAAGTTGAAAATATTTTTTCAAAATTCGAATAATAATAATAAAAACACATAAATATTGATATTTTTCTAGTTCATATCCAGAATTATGAATCTTAATTCAAAATATTAAATTTTAATTATGCATTTATGTATATAAACCCACTTACTCTAATTTAAATATTTGAAGGAATCATTTTCTAATTCCATTATGTTCAAACGTGTTTGATCGCTATCAATAGTTACTCGTTTGAGTGAAATTATATTTGTATGAATTATTTAAAGTCAATTCCAAGATGAGGCGATATATGCGAGTGTGGAAGATGATGCATACTTATGTATAATTCATTGGTTTAGTTCCCAATACATGAAAATTTAATTTGGAATATACTTATTCCCCTGATTTACACGGTGCTTGTTTATTGAACGATTTCACTTTCTCGCGGTTTTTAAAATATGGGATTTTTGAAAAAAAGAAAAATAATTTCTTCAGTAATTTTTAATTCCCTTCGTTTGGTATCATTAATGCCTTATAATTCCAATCATTTTTAATACCATTCTATTCTGAAATTCCATATATTCCAATCGAAAAATGGAGATTCCTTATTTTCTATGTACGATCAAATTTTCTGTTAATATAATTCAGTTCAGTACCTTTTAGCAGAAAATCAGCAGAAAAGGTGTACATTTTATGTTTTCTATTCGAAATTTTTTAAAAACTTCATGTTTGCTGGTTAGTGAAAACAATTATAGTTTTTGTAGCATTTTTATGATTTTATAAAAATTTTATGAGATTTACCATAAAAAAAAAAAAATAAAATAAGTGAAATGAAAAGTTATAATCTTTAGAAAGCAAAATTAAAATTTTATCCTGTCTACATAATGGAGAAAAAGTAACAGATATTACTAAATTTTATTTTATGAGTGAAATCACAAGAAAAACTGATGACCACATTGAAAAAGTGTAGTAGCTGGGTCTTCTACGAGTATCAGCACAACTTCATACGTAAGAAATGTTGCAATGGAAAACATGGAAAAATAACATTAATGATATGTCTAGAAGACATCACTCAACCACGAATTCAATTGATGCCAATACAATAACAAATAAGGATTTAAAGATTTATGAAAAAATTAAAAATCAGTTACCACCTGAAAAGAAGCTGTCTTTTTCTGCAAGCAGTGGTTGGTTTGAAATATTTAAATAAGGATATTTTTACATAACTTAAGATTAAAAGATGATCAAGCATTTTGCTGATTCAGATGCAGCGCAACAATATTCGGAAAAATTTGCTAAAATTATAGTCGTTACTTCCTACAATCCTGATGAGTTTAGGTTATTTTGAAAAAAAAAACGTATGGGAATTATTTGGTAAAACAAAAGCTTAACAGAAAGTAAAAAAAAAATAATTCATTTTAATTTCATTATAATAAAGTAATTATGAAAAACATTTGGTGTAAAATACCGGCGGTTTAAAATTCCTAATGATGTATATACCCACTATTGATATATAACTCATCATCTAATTATACTATCCTTGCTGTAATCTACCATTTTTAGAAGATTGTAACCCTGTTACAGCGATATCGTGTAAAAAATTTGAGCATTCATTTCATATTTAATCTTCATTATTTATCGATACTCTTTTCATAATTTTGAAGTTTTCTGCTTCAAGACTTTCTTTGGTTTTTCACCATCCTCCTCATAAATTATTAGCAAAATAATAATAAAAAAAAATGGATAAAACATTTCATAAAAGCATAATTTAACAAAAAAAAAAAAAAACCCGTTTCTGTTTATATTTTGAAAGCATACAGATTTAAAATAGTAATCCTTTAATAGCATCGCTTTTATGACCAACCTGCTTTTTTAAATCACAACACTCAAGATGGAAACAAACTGGTTAATATTCGATACAAAGTCTCTTGGATGTTGAATATTTTTAACAGTGCATTGATTTAATACGTTCTCAAGTGCTCCAAAACCGATAAGAAAAATGTAATAAAGCATTCTAGCAAATTTCCTCCAGACAAAAACAAAAGAATAAAACACAAATGCATTGCGAAATTTTTATAAAAAGTAAGAGAAAAGAGACTTGATGAGCGATTTGAAATGGAGATCTATTGTTTTTTCTCCCAAAGCCCATCAGAAGAATAGCAAGATTTGCATTTTATTATGGAAGCAGGTATTTAATATTAGGCTTTTCATTGTATGCCTATCCCTATGGAGTAACACAGCTTGGCTTCCCCCATACTTTTATTTCTATCCCTTTTTTCCCCTTCTATCTTTTGTTGAGTTTGTTTGCTGCAAGGAAAGGCATTAAAACCCGGATGTTGCTAGCAATACGCGATTTTCATCGCAGTGTGCTATTCATTTTTATGACGTTAACATGATGAATTTGCATATAATTGTCTTTCCAATATCTTCTAATGCATTTTTAATTCAGCTTTTTCGTATCCACGCTGTGTTGGCGAACGGCCAGTGACCGTACAAAAGGGATAAAAAAAGGCAAAATAATAATAATGATAATAAAATATTTCTCTCTTTTCTTATTGGAAAAGGGTTTTTAATGGTGCCCACGTTAGGTGTTAAGCCCTGTTTACAGGAATCGGTTGCTGGCGATAATTCTTTTATTATTATATTGGAGGATTGGTAACTAATCTTTATTTCTTATCAGGAAATTGAACTATCTATCCAATGATTTTTCTGTTCTTCGTAAATAAATATGAATCATTGAATTCTAAACATGATTAAACAAAATTATGATGGATAAATATGGATAAGCAAAATTATGATGGATTAACATGGACAAACAAAATTATGATGGTATTAACAAGGATAAAAAAATTATGATGGATAAACAAAATTATGACTATACTAAACGTTTTTTTTTTCTTCTTCATAAATGAATATGAATCACTGATTCTCAAAATCACTCTCGATGCATGGTCAAAACTATATAACAAAAAAAATGGATTTATAAATAATATCAATGTTACTTCTCTGTAATTTTGTCCAATAAATTCCACAGTTTTTTTTTTTTTATTGAATTAATAAAGGATTTAATTAAATTTTAAGATTTTACATTAATAAATAGAGTTAATTTTCAATAAAAATATAAAACACAATAATAAAGACTTTTTAAAACCTTTATCATTCCATTTTTTATTTTTATTTTTTAACAAATTAACCATTCTTTTAACTTTTTCCAATAAACGTACATTTATTTTTAAGCAAATAAACAATTAAAATATTTTGAATTGTAACCATGCTTTCCTTCCCACTGGCAAAAGAGCCTTCTTGTTTTCTCACCGGGAGAGGAAGTATAAAAACGGATTTTAGGCTTAAAAATACATTAATATTTCTTTGACTCAATTTATCTAATTGTATGTGATTTCAAATCAATGCCTCAAGGCAAGACAGAATGAAATATGGATGGAAAAATTATTTAATTTTAAAACTAAACAAAAAAGAAACGTATGAAATTTTTTCATTCTTTAATTCTAGATAATAGAAAAACATTTCGCGATTAAAGCAAAACATTTATTAACATACCGGTTTCAATTATCTAATTTTCCAAATGAATTAGTAATAAAAATTTGGTTCTTCGAAATTTCTTTTTCATTTACCCATATTTAGTAACAAAAATACATTAAATTGCTCAATTTACTGATTTCATCGGCAAGACAATTGGAATTAATATGACTTTTCGTTATATTTTATTTCAAAACCCAACCCTACTCCGTAAAAAGAAAACATCTCCTGTTTTGGAATCTTCCAGTAGGCAGACGTCCATGGTCCAACATGAACTGTAGTGACGAGGAGCTAGTTATTTCAAAACCGAGACATAGTTACACCTAATTGTACCTACAGCTTAAGCTTTTTCGAGCTCTTGCTTTAATTGTTCTCAAGCAAGAGATGTTTTTCCTAAATTTTAATTTGTTTTATTTTATTTCATTTCTACTCTTTAATTTAAGCTGTTTTAACTAATTAAAATTAAGTTTACCTGTTTTAAAAATTAAAATGTTTTAACTAATTTAAAATTATAACTTATTTTAATTAGTTATAAATACTGATTTAATTGTGGTTCTTAAAACCGCCTAGGAACTCCGTAATAGGTACGCCCGTTGCCCGAGACATAGTTACAAAAACAATTTAATAATAAATCTGTTACTAGATAATTGATACAGATATTTACTGGTATGTATCTAGCCTGTAATATTAGAAAAAAATTTACTCAATACATGCTGTATACAGACTTTGGACAGTTAGCAATATTGTTTTTACCTTAGGAATAGATATTATCTTCTAATTTTTATTTAATGTTAACGATCATTATGTATTTGTTTCATGTGAAGAAGCATTTTAAAGTCATTTTCTAATTCATCTGTCACACTAACATTCCGTAAAAGAGAAATATATACAGCACGGACATAATTTAAAATTCTATTGTCCTTTGGTAAAAAAACAGTACAAGAAAAACTGTTGGTGTAAATGAAAATTTTTAACCAATTTCTAAATCCTTCAAAAATAATGAAAAATAAAAGTGCCATACAGACTAAATCAAAATGAAGAATAGTATTTTTAGAAACATTTAAAATATGAACAATGTATTCGAAAATTGCATTTAGTTAAAGCAAATGAAATATTAATGGAGTGAAAACATTTTAAGACAACACAAGTGAAGTTTTTACTAATTAAAATTAATTTTACAGCAGTTGTATTCCTCTTTATTTTGAAACATGTATAGTTAATTGCAATTTTTTAAAAACCATGTAACAAAAAGATCACAAATATGTATTACTAAATTTCAATTTTCAAAGCATTGCGGATTGAAAAGCATAGAGAAATTATAAGGTGTTTACACGAAAATCTATTTTTTCAAATCACAATACTGTGTGGTTTTTACTAATTAAAATAAATCTTACAACAGTTGGAATACTTTTCGAAGCATGTATAGTTAATTATCTTTTTAAGAATTATATAATAAAAAGATCACAAATATGTATTATTAAATTTCAATTTGCAATGCCTTGTGGATAGAAAAGAATAAAACGATAATTATTTTACGATGTTTACACCAAATATGTTCTTTTCAAAAATGATAATACAGAGTGAATAATTCTAAATAACGTTTTCTATCAAAGTTGTAATTATTAAAAAAGTAAAACTGACTAGTTACAAAGTGACAAAGTTATTTTAATAATGCAGATCTTGTATTTTTTAAAAATTAAATCAGTTTTCTTTAATAAAAATGTTTCGATAAAGCTAACATAATTACAATATCTCAAAAATTTCTTTCAAGTATTCCGAAAAAATAAACAAGAGTTGAGGGTGAGCAATTATATTTTTGATATTCCCTGATAATTTATTGAGTATAATTAATAAGGATTATTGTTTAAAAACAGAGGTTCAAAATAAATTATTAAAATTGTTTGTAGCTAATAGAAGAATTTCTGAATTTTTTATATTCTTGTGTTCTAAAATTTACTTAATAATTCTGAATATAATTAAATGACAGAACAAAGACATTTTTAAATATTTTTTTTAACAATTCATTGAAAAATTTCAATGAAAACCATTGTTTGAAAACAAAGGCTTAAAGGAAACTGCAAAAATAGTTTGCAAAGGATAGAAGAATTATTGAAAACTACTACTACTTCTGAAAATACATAGAATAAGAAAAAAATGCATGTTGCATTGAGTAAAATATAACGTGGAGAGAATTCTGACGCATCTAGACCAAATAAAATATATATTAATATAAAAAATAAAATAAATAAAATATATATATATGGATTATAAAATAAATATAATAAAGATTATTAAAACAGAGGTTCAAAATAAATTATTATAATCGTCTGCAACTAATATAGAATTTCTGAAATTTTCTACTGCTTCTAAAAATGCTTAGAGTAAAAAAAAAAAAAAAAAAAATCTCGTATTCTGAAATTTACTTCATTATTCTGAATATAATTAAATCAAGAACAAAGACATTTTTAAAAATAATTTTTCACTATTCATTGAATATTTTTAATGCAAACCATTGTTTGAAAACAAAGGTTTGGAAAGAAACTGCAAAAGTCGATTGCAATTGATAGAGGAATTCCTGGAAACTTCTACTACTTTTAAAAATGCGTAGAGTAAAAAAGTTCTTGTGTTCTGAAATTTACTTCATTATTCTGAATACAATTAAATGAAAAACAAAGGCATTTTTTTAAATATTTTTTTCACAATTTATTAAAAGATTTCAATGCAAACCAATGTTTGAAAACAAAGATTTAAAAGGAAAACTGCAAAAAATCGTTCGCAATTGATAGAAGAATTCCTGGAAACTTCTACTACTTCTGAAAATACATAGAATAAGAAGAAAAAGCAAAAAAATGCATGTGGCATCGAGTAAAATATAACGTGGAGAGAATTCTGACGCCCTTACCAAAATCGGAAATTCCAATACTAGATTCCTTTTTAGCTTAGACTAGCGGATGGAAACGGATTTCTTTCCTTACTTTTTCTTTTTCCATTTTTTCTTTTCTTCTTTTTTTTCTTTCTTTGGTTCATAGTGACCCGCGAACCTCTGAAAAGGTGGAGAAGTTTCAAAAGGCAGAGCTTCCTAGAGTCAAGAGAATTTGACCAGATGGTCACGAAAAGGATCAAAGGTATTGACTGGAGAATTTTTCTGTGCCCTACTCGTCCATGACTTTTCTTCTTTCTTGCCTTTTTTTTTTTTCTTCTTTTTTCCAGGGTAGTAGCTCTCTTGACAAGGTTTATACGGTTCAGTCTTTATTCTCCTTTCAGACCTCTTCTTGGGTTTCGAGGTAAATTGCTTTGCTTGGCTGAAGGGTACTCGGAACTGCTATGCCAGGCTAAACGGCATGGGTGTTCTGATCTGTTGTGAATGGTTTCCATAGAAAAACCTCAGTGGCGATCAAAATTTAATACATTATTATGAATACCATTTGAAGAGGCTGCATTCCGTCAGACGGGACAGGAGCTGTTACTCTATCATAAAAAAAAACCTTGAAAGTTAATTGACTAACATTTGTATAATCATCCTCATCATCATTGGCGGAATAGCCCCAGGGTGGGCCAAGGCCGTCTGCCTGCTGGCAGATTTCAAGACGGAAATGATTCTTTTTACGGATTAGGGTTGTCAGATCAACAACATTTGTATAATACCCAAAGAAATCCAGGAACTGTCATTATTCTGAAATATATATACATATATATGCTTCTAAGACGTGACCCTAGTGAATGATCAACTGTTTCATAAAAATAAAACTTCAAACTCTACGCAAATCTTTAACGGTTGGGTGAATAATACCTTTCCAAATCAAAAATAAATTTAAAAAATTGTGGATTTTTGATTACTTAATTAAAATTAGTTAATTAATTAGATTAATTAGAATAAACTAAAGGTATATGCCAATGCTTAATAATGCACGATATATGAAGCAATTGATTGAAAACTACAAGAATGGCCAAATTCAATAGCCGCGTGAATATAGCAATTTTGAACTGATCAAGAACGTTATGAAGAATAAATTGTTCAAGAATCTCTAAAAGACTATACAAAAAAGTAAGATAAATGTAATCGTAAATGAAGAATGAAGTATTTCCCAATTCTACAAGAAACGTTATTACATACAATACCCAACAGAATATATCAAAGTTTGAAAATTGTAGGCATAAATGAAGAATGAAAAATATGAAACTTCAAGATTGGTTTGGTTCGTCGCTCTACGGTCATCTTATGCACATTTTGGGCTAAACAGACCGGGACCTACAGTTTAACGTGGATTCCGAACCACTCACAAACATCCATGCCACCGCCAGGATTCGAACCTGAAGCCTGGGATACCAAAGGCCAGAGCGCTAGCCACTTGGCCACCAGGCCGCTTGAAATTTTAAGAAGAAGGAACTGATCAAGGCCCAACTCAACACGCGAAAAGTACTTCAAAATCATACTACAAAACCTATTAAACCAAAGCCAAATTCTCCATAAAACTAACGTTATTCATGAAGCATTTCAAGAGTTAACGTACTAAGAATACATACTAATAGCAAGTAAGCAATCTTGCATTGAAATTAAAAAACTTCATCAGATATACTGTAAGTTAGTCAAGACATTTTGTTTCTATCTCTTATAATTTTGCTTTTACATAATTTGATAATGCTTTTAATAAAACTCAAAATATTTATATTAATAAGTTTAAAACTTTACTTTCAGGCGCAGTAGCCCATGGTGGACCAGTCGTAGTAAGACGACCTTGGTCCACCATGGGCTGCTGCGCCAATGAAGAAGAAGAAAATTTAAAGGAAGTACCTTTCAGCCTACAAATTTATGTGCCCATCCCGGACATAACCATCAGACACTAAACTACATTTCTTAATCAATTATACAAAAAAAAAAAAAAAAAAAAAAAAAAAAATTATAATAATCTTTAAAAATACCTAGTGAATTTTCAATATATACATACACTTAAAATTTAATTTACCAAAAGATAAGCTTTATTTACAAACAAAATAAATGGCAAAAAAACAGAAGCGTTTTTATTTTTTTTTTCTAGATTCATCTAATGAAATCTAATCAAGTCCTTTAATTGCTGTGAGATCAAAAGGCGAAACAGAGGCAGATTTTAAAATGGCCAAAGAATTTTCTCAAATGCATTATTCAACATTCTAAGAGCCCAGCGAAATTTAATTTAAATTAATATAAAAATAAGGTGAAAGCATCCAAAGTGGAGGAGCCAACGAAAAACAAAAACAACAACAACAAAAAAAAAAAATATCATCCAATAAAATACGAGTTTTACAAATGTGATTAATTGGAAATTTTTTTTCTTAAAGACATCTTTGTTAATTTTTTTTTTTTTTTCTTTTGAAGGAGATTTTTGAAAATTTTTTTTTTCTTTTCTTCTGTAACTAGCCTTATCTAATTTACCAAGAAAAGTGTTGTTTCGAATGGAAGATAAACAAAACATGGAGACTTTCAAGCTTTTTCTTGTTGTCAATTATTTTTTTACTTCTTGTTTTGCATCTGACGTTTAAGACGCGTGTCACACTGTTTACCGTGGAGTGTAATTAATAGTAAGATCATTCCTTTCCTTTTTTTTTTTTCTTTCTTTCTTTTCTTTCTATACGTTACAGCTTCCGTTTCGTTTCAAAAGTGAAACACATGCTTTGATCACACAAATAAAATATTTACAAAAAAAAAAAAAAAAAAAAAAGGTTGATTTTAATTGCTTTGGATATATATGTATATATCTTTTCAGCGAATTTTAAAGGTAAAGCTTTTATAGAAAAAGACGATAAAAAGTCACGTTCTTGGTGACATGGAAATGCTTTTCTAGTTCCTTTAATTAAAGTTTTTTACTTCTTTCATTTAATAGAATCCTTGAAGTTTCCTGAGAACTTGATTCCTTTAATGAATGCATGAGTAAATAAATGAATGAATATATCTACGCATATCAACTCTTTATATATTAATTTGTATTTAATTTGTTGTTGTTGTTGTGACTAATCCTCAATGTCCTGCAGTGCGGGACTGGCATCCCATGAGGGATCTACTCAGGGTAGGAGGGAAAGTTGCAGCTTCTGTTGTGATGGAGCCCCCGTAGGTAGAAGTCTGACTTTTGCACCATGACGCTCTTACAGTCATATGAGACCGGAACTCACGACTTAAAGTGGATTCGAACCACTACAAACATCCATGGCACCGCTGGGTCTCGAACCCGAAATTATATAGTGTTTTATCAATAAAAGGGGCCTGAATGGCCGAGTGGCTAGCGCTCTGGCGTTTCGGTAACACAGGTTTCGGGTTCGAATCCTGGCGGTGGCATGGATGTTTGTAGTGGTTCGAATCCACTTGCCGTAGGTCCCGGTCTCATATGACTTTGGGCGTAGAGCTGCCAACCCTACTCCGTAAAAAAAGAAAAAAACATCTCTCGTCTCGAAATCTGCCAGTAGGTAGACGGCCTTGGCCCACCCTGGGCTGCTGCGCCAATGATGATGATGATGATGATGATGATGATTAACTTTAACGACATTTAATTAAAAATTATAATACGCAATATAGTAAAAAATTGTTATATTTGATATAATTTTTGGTGACATGGAAATGCTTTCTAGTTCCTTTAATTAAAGTTTTACTTCTTTCATTTAATAGAATCCTTGAAGTTTCCTGAGGACTTGATTCCTTTAATGAATGCATGACTAAATAAATGAATATATCGACCAATATTAACTATAAATACACTAATTTATACACAGTCCAGTCACATTAATTTGACCACTAAATCAAAAGCCAGAATATACACTTTTGTATATTCTGGCTTTAAGTGGAGTGTGAATGTGGTATTAAGTGGTATTTAAGTGGTATTAAGGGGAATTCTTTATATACACTCCACTGCAATGTGCTGCCACCTGCCTTTTGTGATTGGTTATTTCACGTTGACGTCGAAAGTAGGTGGTGGTCACTTTAATGTGACTAGACTGTGTATTTAATTTAATCATTACCATTTATATATTTATTAATATAAATATTTTTGAGTTTTACTATACTCATTATAAAATTATATAAAAGAAAAATTATAAGCTAGAAACAAAACTAACTCACAACTAGTCTTGACTAAATTACAATATATCTGCAGAAGTTGTTAAATTCCGATGGGAGATTGCTTAGTTGCTCAAAGTATGTGTTCATGCAATGTATTGCTCGTGGTATGTGTTGATGGTGTTTCGCTCGTGGTATGTATTCATGCAGTGTTTTGCTCTTGGTATGTGTTCATGCAGTGTATTGCTCGTGGTATGTGTTCATGCTGTGTCCCTTATGGTATGTATTCATGCAGTGTTTTGCTCTTGGTATGTGCTCATGCAAGTGTTTTGCTCTTGGTATGTGCTCATGAGTGTAGTGCTCATGCTCTTGTATTTGCTCATGCAAAGTATTGCTCGAGGTATGTGCTCATGCATAGTATTGCTCGAGGTATGTGCTCATGCAGTGTGTTGTTCGTGGTATGTGTTCATATTCGTGGTATTTGTTCAAGCAAACATGAACACTTTCAAACTTTTTTTGTGAATTTTTTCTTCTTGTTTTTGCATGTGACGTTTAAAGACGCGTGTCACACTGTTTACCGTGGAGTGTAATTAATAGTAAGATCATTTCTTTTCTATACATTACAGCTTCCGTTTCGTTTCAAAAGTGAAACACGTGCTTTGACCACACAAATAAAATATTTATAAAAATAATGTTGATTTAATTGCTTTGGTATATATATATCTTTTCAGCGAATTTTAAAGGTAAAGCTTTATAAAGCTTTCTGACATGGAAAGTTCCTTTTTAATTAAAGTTTTACTTCTTTCATTTAATAGAATCCTTGAAGTTTCCTGAGAACTTGATTCCTTTAATGAATGTATGAGTAAATAAATGAATGAATATATCTACGCATATCAACTCTTAATATATTAATTTGTATTTAATTTGTTGTTGTTGTTGTGACTAATCCTCAATGTCCCTGCAGTGCGGAACGGGCATCCCATGAGGCATCTACTCAGGGTAGGAGGGAAAGGGGCAGCTTCTGTTGTGATGGATAGTCTGACTTTGGGGCCTGAATAAAAAGGGGCCTGAATGGTCTCGAAGAAATTATATAGTGTTTTATCAAGCGCTCTGAGTGGTTCTCGGTAACACAGGTTTCGGGTTCGAATCCTGGCGGTGGCATGGATGTTTGTAGTGGTTCCGGAATCCACTTTAAGCCGTAGGTCCCGGTCTCATATGACTTTGGGCGTAGAGCTGCCAACCCTACTCCGTAAAAAAAAAAAAAAACATCTCTCGTCTCAAAAATCTGCCAGTAGGTAGACGGCCTTGGCCCACCCTGGGCTGCTGCGCCAATGATGATGATGATGATTATGATTAACTTTAACGATATTTAATTAAAAATTATAATACGCAATATAGTAAAAATTGTTATATTTGATATAATTAATAATAATTATCGGTAATGAATCTAGTGGATGCATAATTTATTAATTAATATTCTCACAAATTTACTGAGTTATGGGAATCCATGTTTTGACGGTTTTCAGCCCTACGTCCAACAGTCTTCTTAGACCGGGAACTACTGTTTAATGTGGATTCTGAATCACTACAAACATCCATGGCACCGCCGGACTCGATCGTGAAACCTGTGGCATTGACTGACAGAGAGCTAGTCACTCGGCCATCAGGCCCCTTCCTTTGAATGCAAGGATATAAATATTTTTTATAAAAATCCTAATTTTATGATTTATTATTGATTAAATAGTGTTAAATCTAAATGAAATTGTTTGTACTATAATCTATAAAATGCGACAATCAAATACCAATAGAATAACGAAAAAATTTTTTAAGTTTCATTCAGAAAAAAAGAACCTTTACTGTAGACTGTTACTGTAGAATCAGAAACAGGTTTCAGGTTCGCATCCCGGCGTTGTCATCGATTTTTGTAGAGATTCGGAATCCACTTTAAATCGTAGGTCACTGTCTCAAGTCTCATACAAACGCAAGACAGGTGTAGCGCTAATAATCCTACTCTGTAAAAAGTAAACTTCTCTTGTTTCGAAATTTGTCAGTAGGAAGACGCCCCTGGCCCATCCTGGGGCTACTGAACCAATGGAGAAGACAGGAATAA
The DNA here is from genome assembly GCA_021605095.1 of Caerostris extrusa. NCBI lineage: Eukaryota > Metazoa > Arthropoda > Arachnida > Araneae > Araneidae > Caerostris > Caerostris extrusa. The sequence continues at coordinate 71,909 of BPLR01007420.1, forward strand.
GAATGTTTTTTTTTTTCAACTCTTTATGTAAAATTATACCCTCTCACTTTTTAAATTTCATTCATAAGTACACAATCAAGAAAATTCCTTTCTATACGTTTTCAGGATAAAGCTATAAAATATTTGTATCTATAAATTGAGAGCAGTTCAATTCCCAAATATAAATTACAATAATTGTATTGAATTTACTTAACTAAAACTTCGGAATAAAAAAAAAGTGAAATAATAACATTCATTGAATATGCAAAATTTTATAGCTAAAAACTACATTAAACAAACTTTAGACCTTTGTTTTCTAACCACGAGATCAAACTTTTAGATTTTTTTTTTCAATTCCTTCTATTAGCTCACACTCTCCCTATATATATCTTGTTCAAATTTTCAATCGTTAATAAAATACTCTTTATTCATCCACTCAAGTTCAAATACATTTTTTTTAACTTGTAGTGGATGACACTCGATGTTAATTCAGTAATTAATTTTAGTATTTTTTAGATTTAAGTTGCATATATCTACCAATAGATGGCGCCAGATAAACTTAAAAAAATGAATGAAAATTATTTATAAAAAGGATTTTTCTGCAATATAGTGAAAAAAAAAAAAAAAGTAGAAATTGAAAAATTTTTTAAATACATTTTTTTATATTACTTGTTCTTTTCCCAAAGCGGATAAAATAAAATTTTTCATGCCATACAAAACTTTTAAGATATTACATCAATTCATACCAGAACAGGAATAATATAAAATATCTAATACAGTTTTTTTAAGATTCAATAATACATTATAATTTTTATCTTCTTTTATTTCGTTCTTGACGATGCCGCACCATTCCGTAACCGTTGCCAAATGTGCCTAACAAACTGCATGCTGCAAATATAAGTCGCGGCCCCAAATGTGACGAGATGTCGTCGTGAGGGGGCAAATGAATGGCCTGTCAAGGTTAATATCGGTCCTTTGGCAGGGAATGTTCTTGCTGGCAGCCTACAATTGCCTAGGAAAAAAAAAAGCTTCCAGTATGACAAGGCTATAAAAATATAATAATAGCACCGTTTCTCAAGTTTTCCTATTAAAATTCGAATGCCGTTTTTGTATATATACCTATATATATTTTTTATTCACGTCACAAAGTTCCACGTTACATGGTGAGAACAAAATCCTAGTAGCAATTCTGACTTTGAAACTTTTTATAACATTAAATGTTTTCGTTATAGGTATATAACGAAATGATTAATTATAAAATATAATAAACATCAGATTGAACATGTGGATCAATAATGAATATCATGTATCATCAGAAATCATATCATGTTTGCAATCAAATCATGAAAGCCTAAGCAGTAATTCTTGAGTAATTCTTGACTATTTTTAATTAATTATTCTATTTTTAGCAGCCTATTCAGTAAGTTAAATGATTGTATAAATTTTCATCAGTTACTATGTTGTAGTTTTCAAATGATCGAATTTTCAACTGGAATGGCAAGTAAACAGCAAATTTAACGTTAATCAGGGTAAAAATGAAGTACGTGATACTGCAAGACAATTTTAAACGATTACTTCTAGGTGAGACACTTTTAAGTTAATAAACCTTCCATCATTCTGTTGTTTCTTATCCAACTTTGTAGACAGCAACATATAGCCAAGTCCAAGAAATCGTGTATTCTCATGGAAGGTGGGAAGGTTAGGGGGCAGATTCTATTGTGAGCACCAGCAGATAGAAGACTTGACTCGGTGTGGTTGAAGAAGGAAGGCCGGGACTTCCAGAAGGACTTTTTGGGAATTACCTCGCATTTGCGTACCATATGGGAGAAAACATGGAAAAACTCCCACTAGGTTAACCGACGAAAGAGGCAAGATGCTAAACATCACCACAAACGCCATCGCTTCTCCTCATTTTTTGAAACAGTGTCTACAATAAAGCCGTCAGCGGATTGAATCTCAGCTCCAAAGTTCATCAGCGATGCACGATGCCACTGAGCCACGACTCAGGCTTCCATCATTCTTGTAGGGCTTACTGGCATACATATTATCTTGCCTATTCTTACATACGAATAAATCTTTTATCTCTGTTTACTTGTTATGTTTTGAACCTAACATTTTTAATTCTGAAACATGTGCTATCCACAAGGCCATTCAATAATTAATTCAAGAAGGATGTAAAAACTATAGAATTTTAACGTGATGATAAAATTATATTCCATATAAAAATAGAACTTCAAATACATAAACATTTCATAATTTGCTGTATTGAATCTAATATAAAGACATCGATTATAATAAAATAAACATTATCAACATAGTGAGCAATTTGACGGTTGAATGGCTGCTGATGACCTATCGGATAGTTTATTGTGCTGTCTGATATAGTGCTAATAATTATGTGGTGTCTGATAGTCTAGACACAGCCTCACTGAGAACTAATGGTATCTGCTGGCATTAATAACTACTGTAATTCAAAATACTCTTGAAGATAAATCAGCTTTCTAGTTATATTGTTATATAATTGTCATATTTAGTTATTGTGACTGTCAGATGTTATTGTTATATTTATTCATTGAAATATACAATGTTTTTGCGATATAAAAAATATTGATGCCATTTATTAAAAACTAGCACGTATGATAATTCGGTGTTGCCCCATTACAGAAAATAAAATCTTTGTTAGTTTTGTTAATTTTATTTAGAAAAATTATCTGCGAAAAATTAAAGATATGGGATTTAAAATTAATACTGAAATTTATCTTACAGTAATTTAACAAATGGTTTCCACTTTACTACTGTGCCCAAAAGTAACACCAATTATTTTTTTTTTTTTCAAAAACTCTTTATTTATTCTTCCAAATTTATTTCATCGCCTTCAAAGCAAAGTCGCCTTAAAATATATTCTCCTAAATGTGAATTTATTACAATTTTATAATTGTTAGTTAAATTTTAAATGAAAAATTTTATTTAAAAGTGTAATAATTTGCATTTCTGTTAAGTAAATCGATTCTTCGAAAGGTTAAAAATAAATTTTGTAAATTATCATATTTTTACTTCAATGAAAACAATTTTTAATGCTGTTAGTAATAGTAACTTGCAAAGATGTTTTTTTAAAATATGACATTTATCAATCGTTTTTGTACCTTAAAATGGAACCCATATTATTATTTTTTTTTTTTTTGCAATTATAAATTCAAAATGAAATACACTACCAATGCCTAATTAAGAAATAACGAAAGATTAAAAAAATGAATGAAATACTTCCATTAAAATGATATGTATTTCAAATAAATTTTGTTTAACTTTTATATATAAGTATATTATTAATATTATACTATTTTATTTTTATAAGTTATATTTATTTTATTATTATTATTTTATTTTAATATATGTTATTTTTTTAATATATTTTTTGTATTATTTTTTTTAATATTTTATGTTTGTTTTTATACTTATATATACATAAATATTATTATAGATTTTTATTTATATTTATATTATTTTATATTTATGTTTTTTAATCTTTTTTTTTTAAATTTAATTTATATTTTAACTATATTTTATTTTTATATAGATTTTTTTTTTTATATACATTATATGCATTAAAACAATCAGATATTGTTCTATATAATCTATTGTTCCGTGCTAAAATATGAAAAATAATTTGATTTCAATTTAATGCTACCCAATGTGCATCCGATTCTATTAAGCAATATTACTATTTTAAATAAAATCTAAACCATTTAAAAATAATACATATCCATAAACATTTTCCAAGGTGGAAAGGAACATGAAAATATTCAAAATCTTCGTAGAAAACCTAATAAACCATTAATATAAACAAAATGGACTAGAGGAAGTAGAAGCATTATTTCATTTCGGTTATTTAATATGCAACGGAAGAAGAAATGATCACCACTATTAGTGCTTTTCTTTTGTTAAATTATAGCAAAGGTTTAAACAAGGATTAGAGACCATCAAGAATTTTCCAGTTTCAGCACAAAATGGAATAAAAATGAATACAAAGTGAAATTCAGGCGAAATTTCTAGCAGGGTTATTCGAGCATACAATGTTCCATAACAACAACAAAAAAAAAAAAAAAGAAGATAATATTTGTTTTCTGAAAGATATTTCACTCAACACATTACTCTTTCTTCCATTTACTAAGAGTTTCGAAACAGTTTTGTGTAGGATCGTGATGAAAAACAACAACCAGAGTCTCAAAATTACAAACGTAAACAAATAATCAAGCCAGGTTTGTTTACGTCGTTTAAAATGCATAGAAATACGTAGTTAGGCCTTTCCGTTGGCATCATTTTTGCATTAAAACCCCATAATATTAAGCTCAAAGCATCAATCAGTTGATGGTTTTTGAAAGAAAATGAAAAAACATTACTTGGTGGATTAGAATAAAAATATGCTCCAGATGAATAACTAGAGGGATATTGAAATATTCCATTAAACGTTCCGCATCATTTTAAACTATATGTAAATTTTTAGCTGATTTTGTTAGAAAGAAAGTGCAATTTGTTTTTGAATGAATCACTGCATGTAATAGGATCATAGATGTATTATAATACTTTTATCATTATCATATTTCAAATTAATTTGTTTCAATATTTACATTTTAAAATGTTTATAAAATTAATTTTCAAAATATTTGAGGTTCTTCGATTTATTAATTACAGATTATTAATTAGTATTAATTTAGTGTTGATTTCCATTCTACAACCATAGCTCTTATGTAAACAACTGTAAATAATTTTGAAAACTGCAAAAATTTGACTGTTTTTTTTATTATTATTTTTTTTTGATTTTAAGGAATCTTTGTAATAGATAAACTAGAATTTCGTCTTAGCACTATACATTTGGAAAATAATAAAACTATTGTCCCATACTAAAATATGAAAAAATAATTTGATTTCAATTTAATATTAGCCAATGCGTAGCCTATTGGAAGTAATATTACTATTTTAAATAAAATATAAAACATGATTTATATTTTACCGTTCCCAAGGTGGAAAAGGAACACGAAAATATTCAAAACTGCTTAGAGAACAGAATCATTAATAATAAAAAAAAAATGGACGTGAGGAAGTAAAAGCATTATTTAATTTCGGTTATTTAATACACAGCGGAAGAAGAAATGATCACCACTATTAGTGCTTTTCTTTTGTTAAATTAGGAATAACAGCAAAGGTTTAAACAAGGATTAGAGACCATCAAGAATTTTCCAGTTTCAACACAAAATGGGATAAAAATGAATACAAAGTGAAATTCACGCGAAAATTTCTTAGCAGGGTTATTCGAGCATACAATGTTCCTGTACAGCAACAAAAAAAAAAAAAAAAAAAGAAGATAATATTTGTTTTCTGAAAGATATTTCACTCAACACATTACTCTTTCTTCCATTTACTAAGAGTTTCGAAACAGTTTTGCGAGGTTCGAGATAAAAAAACCAACAACAGCAGCAACAACTAGAGGCTCAAAATTACAACGTAAACAAATAATCAAGCCAGGTTTGTTTACATCGTTTAAAATGCATAGAAATATGTAGTTAGGCCTTTCCGTTGGCATCATTTTTGCATTAAAACCCCATAATATTAAGCTCAAAGCATCAATCAGTTGATGGTTTTTGGAAGAAAATGAAAAAAGATTTACTTGGATTAGAATAAAAATATGCTCCTAATGAATAACTAGAGGGATATTGAAATATTCCATTAAAAGTTCTGCATCACTTTAAACTATATGTAAATTTTTAACTGATTTTGTTCGAAAGAATGTGCTCGCATATATCTAATTTGTTTTTGAATGAAACACAGCATGTAAATATTATCATAGATGTATTATAATACTCTTACCATTATCACATTTCAAATTAATTTGTATAAATATTTACATTTTAAAACTATTGTAAAATTAATTTTCAAAGTAATGAGCATCTTCGATTTATTAATTAAAATTATTAATAAGTATTAGCTTTGTATTTATTTCAATTCTACAACCATAGCTCTTCAGTAAACAAATGTAAACAATTTTGAAAATTTCAGAAGTTTTACTGGTTTTTTTTTATTATTTTCTGCTTTTAAGAAACTGCTTTTAAAATATTTCTTTACAAGTACACTAAATTTTCTATAAATCCAAATTAAAATGGCAGCAATATTTGTTTCATTTTGATTATTTGAAACTGTAAGGAATAAACTTATGTTGCATTTGTTTCAATTTACAATTTATTTTTATTATTATTATAGAATTTCGTATATTTTTAATATTTATATGTTATTGTAAAAACCAATTATTATAAACAAACATAAAGACGAATACTCACACTGTATCTTCGATTTATTAATTAAAAATTATTAATTAGTTTTTATTTTAAATCTATAACAATAGCTCTTCTATAAATTACTGTAAACAATTTTTCAAGGTATGAAAATTTCCGAAGTTTTACTGGTTTTTTTTTTTTTTTTTTTTTTTTACTATTATTTTTTAAAATATTTCTTTTGAAATACATTAAACGTTCTATAAAACCAAATTAAAATGGTATTAATATTTGTTTTACTTCAGGTATTCGAAACTATAAGAAATAAATTTGCCTTTTTTATTTATTTGTTTCAATTTATATTTTATTTTTAAGATCATTATAAAGTTTCGTATAGTTATAATATTTATCCTTAATTTTTTAAAAATTCATAAATTATTCGTAAATTTGAAAACAAACATTAACTTGCCATTTTTTTTTACAAACAGTCAGTATAGATATGCGTATCAGTTATTCTTCATTAACTAAATTTGATGAAAAATTCTGACATTCCAGTCAAAAATAAAAAAAATTAAGATTTAAAAAATAATTTCTTTTCTTTATTTTTGTTATCTCATATCAATTTCAAATAGTTTTATTTACACTGAAATAACAGTTAAATCAAATCCAATTTAACCAACAATTTGAATATAAAAGTAAATCGTCTTGATTTATGACGCATAAAGTTTCAATTTATGACTTGAAATATAGGAAGAAATATAATTTCACTTAAACAAATGCCTTTATGAACAGAAAAAAAACCTATAGAACTTTGAATTTCGACATCAATATTAAATAAAGCGTTTTTGTTTAGAGCTAACGTGCTTTAAATCCATTAACTAACTGCACATTTCTTGACGATTTCTGTAAATCTTTACGAATGAATAACAAAATATGCAGCATTTTGAGAAAAATCTCAGCAAAGAACACGAAAAAGAACGTGCAATTATTCAACATCTGCTTTAAGCATTATTATTTTCTTTTCATTGCATTTTTTTTTCTTTTTCTTTTTGTATATGTTCTTACTTGTTACCTCTCTTTCTTCCTATCTGCCTTTTGCTCATTTTAAAGAAAATCGATATCTTTTAAATTGCTTTTCTACCCTAGCTTGCCTTTGATAAAGGTGATTTAGAAGTAATGTTAAAAAGAGAAATCTAGCAAAGATACTGTTGTAGTGTTCTACAGTTACGTTGAAAAATGTGCTTTCTAAATTCATTAAATTAGTTATCGGTCTGCATTTCGTGGCATCCATTCGAAACTGTTATAGAACCGTCACAGAAAATGCAGCCTGTATAGATATGTATACAGTCAGTATAGATATGCGTATTAGTCTTTCTTCAGTAACTAAATTGGATGGAAAATTCCGACATTCCAACAAAAATAATAAAATGATACTTTAAAAAATAATTTCTTTCTTCGTTTTTGTTATCTGATATCAATTTCAAATAGTTTTATTCAATTCACACTATTATTTCACACTCGCCCTATATATATCTTGATCAAATTTTCAATCGCTAATAAAATACTGTTTATTCATCCACTCAAGTTCAAAACATTTTTTTAAACTTGAAGTGGATGACACTTGATGTTCATGCAGTTTTTTTCAATTATTAATTCATTAATTTAATTTAAATAATTAATTTTAGTTTTTTTAGATTTAAGTTGCATGTATCTAATAATAGATGACGCCAGATGTAAGAGAAAAATTCCAACTTTATTTGTTAAGGACTTTACTGCAATATAGTGAGAAAAAAGAAGGAATTGACTTTAAAAGTAAACCGTCTTGATTTATGACGTCTAAAGTTTCAATTTATGATTGGAAATATAGGAAGAAACATAATATTCCACTATCTATTTTTCCAGAAAAAAAAAACCCTACAGTGCTTTTGAATTTTGCCATCCATATTAAATAAAGCGTTTTTATTTAGAGCTAATGTGCTTTGATTCCATTAACTAAATGCACATTTCTTAACGATTTCTGCAAATCTTTGCGAATGAATAGCAAAATATGCAGTATTTTGACAAAATATCAGCAAAGAATACGAAAAAGAACGCGCAATTATTCAACATCTGTTTTAAGCATTATTATTTTTTTCCTTTCCTTTTCGTATATGCTCTTACTTGTTACCTCTTTTTCTTCCTATCTGCCTTTTTGCTCATTTTAAAGAAAATCGATATCTTTTTAAATTGCTTTTCTACCCTAGCTTGCATTTGATAAAGGTGATTTAGAAGAAATGTTAAAAAGAGAGAAATCTAGCAAAAGGTACTGTTGTAGTGTTCTATAGTTACGTTGAAAAACGTGCCTTGTTCCTTCATTAAATTAGCTATCGTCTGTCTGCATCCATTCGAATCTGTGATAGAACCTTTACAGAAAATTCGAATTCTTCTTCTTTTTTTTCTGTTCTAGTATTCTTTTATTTATTTATTTTCATTATTTTTCAAAATATATATAGAATTTGGTTCGCGTTCGCAATATACAGCTCCATGAACATTTTACATCGTCTTTTTTATATTTATTTATTTATTTAGTTTCCCTTGTTACTTAAATTCTGGCGTAGGTTGGTTCTTATACACAAAATAAAGGAATTCTTTTTTTGCAGGGTAAATTGCCAAAAAATTTAGGAATTTCCACTTGTTTATTTATTTATTTATTCTCTTTCGTTACTTCACAAGCAATGCGTGATATTTTCTTGTTGGTTTTTTTTTTATTTTTATTTTGGTTTTTTTATTTATTTATTATTTTTTTTACTTGATGGAAGCATTTTTATGAACGAAAATGCAAAGAATTTTCTTCGTTAAGTAACATGGCAGCGGTCCCGTGTGGTTGTTGAAAATTCATTTATGCTAAGGTGTTCGGAAATATTTTTTGTTTGGTAGAGAGGGGGAGGGGGAGGGGGGTGCTTGAATGCAGAATTTACAGCGTAAATCGTCGAAACGTTTGGAATTGCCTCTGGAATTTTCCAAAAAACAAAATAGTTCAACGACTAGAAAATGTGTAGCACAAGAAAATTAAATTCAAGAATACCGCACACTAAAGTAAGTTTATGGTCCATAAAATGGCAGATGTGACCCGATGGAGCAAAATTTCCTAAAATTTATTTCCATACTTTTTAATGGGAGAATAAAAAAACTTCCATTTTAATTTAGAAACATATATATTCTAGTACAATGGACATGGTGGGGTATAAAGTAAGCAAATAATTTAAGCTTATTGGAAAAAGGCAACCCAAATAATTATTGTTATTAAAATTAAATTTTTTAGTGTTTTTTTTTTTTTTTTTTTTTTTTGCTCTTATGTAGCTGGCAAAAACTTAGACAATTGCCTTCAGGCAAGCGCTGCACCGAGATTACTCACTTAGCACCACCCAGGCGGTGCGCGTAGCTTTGAGATAAGCTACGGACGCGGAGTAACAATACCTTCGCAAAGCTCTACGATCATAGGGACCTAAGGTTTAAAGGGATTCCGAACCACTGCAAACATCCATGGCACCGCCGGGACTGGAACCCGAACCATGTGGTACGGAGCGCCAGAGCGCTAGACACTCGGCCATTTAGACCCCAATATTTAGATCGTAATCTAAAAAAAAAAAAAAAAAAAAAACTTTAAAATTTGTAATATATATGTTTATTGTAATGTTGTCTGTTCGAGCAGGCCCCATGTTGAGTATCAGATTGTAGTGTTGGGGGTTTATTTGTAAAGGACTTTTATGCAATTTAGAGAAAAAAAGTAGGAATTGACTTTAATTTTTTTTTATATTACTTGTTTATGCTGAAAGCACAGGTGAATCAAATCCAATTTTAACCAGCAATTTGATTATAAAAGTAAACCGTCTTGATTTATGTCGTCTAAAGTTTCAATTTATGACAGGAAATATAGGAAGAAACATAATTTTGCACTATCTATTTTTGTAGAAAAACGCTATAGAGCTTTGAATTTTGCCATCCATATTAAATAAAGCATTTTTATTTAGAGCTAACGTGCTTGAAATGCATTAACTAACTGCACATTTCTTGACGATTTCTGAAAATCTTTGCGAATGAATAACAAAATAGGCAGTATTTTGAGAAAAAAAGAACGTGCAATTATTCAACATCTGTTTTAAGCATTATTATTTTCTTTTCATTACACTTTTTTTCCATCCTTTTAGTATATGTTCTTACTTGGTACCTCTCTTTCTTCCTATCTGCCTTTTTTGCTCATTTTAAAGAAAATCGATATCTTTTAAATTGCTTTTTCTACCCTAGCTTGCATTTGATAAAGGTGATTTAGAAGAAATGTTAAAAGAGAGAAATCTAGCAAAAGGTACTGTTGTAGTGTTCTATAGTTACGTTGAAAAACGTGCCTTGTTCCTTCATTAAATTAGCTATCGTCTGTCTGCATCCATTCGAATCTGTGATAGAACCTTTACAGAAAATTCGAATTCTTCTTTTTTTATTCTAGTATTCCTTTTATTTATTTATTTTCATTATTTTTCAAAATATATATAGAATTTTGTTCCGTTCGCAATATACAGCTCCATGAACATTTTACATCGTCTTTTTTATTTATTTATTTATTTAGTTTCCCTTGTTACTTAAATTCTGGCGTAGGTTGGTTCTATACACAAAATAAAGGAATTCTTTTTGCAGGGTAAATTGCCAAAAAAATTTAGGAATTTCCACTTATTTATTTATTTATTTATTTCTCTTTCGTTACTTCACAAGCAATGCGTGATATTTTCTAGTTGTTTTTTTTTTTTATTTTTATTTTGGTTTTTTTTTGTTTCTTTTTTTTTTTTTTTTTTTTACTTGATGGAAGCATTTTTATGAACGAAAATGCAAAGAATTTTCTTCGTTAAGTAACATAGCAGCGGTCCCGTGTGGTTGTTGAAAATTCATTTATGCTAAGGTGTTCGGAAATATTTTTCGTTTGGTAGAGGAGGGAGGGGGGGGTGCTTGAATGCAGAATTTACAGCGTAAATCGTCGAAACGTTTGGAATTGCCTCTAGAATTTTCGAAAAAACAAAATAGTTCCCGACTAGAAAATGTGTAGCACAAGAAAATTAAATTCAAGAATACCCCACACTAAAGTAAGTTTATGGTCCATAAAATGGCAGATGTGACCCGATGGAGCAAAATTTCCTAAAATTTATTTCCATACTTTTTAATGGGAGAATAAAAACTTCCATTTTAATTTAGAAACATATATATTCTAGTACAATGGACATGTTGGAGTATAAAGGCAAATAAATTAAGCTTATTGGAAAAAGGCAAACCGAATTATTGTTATTAGCATTAAATTTTTAGATTGTAATCTAAAAAAAAAAAAAAAAAAAAACTTTAAAATTTTTAATATATATATTTATTGTAGGGGCCTGAATGGCCGAGTGGCTAGCGCTCTGGCGCTCAGTACCACAGGTTTCGGTTCGAATCCCGGCGGTGCCGCTGATGCTTGTGTGTTCCGGAATCCACTTTAAGCCGTAGGTCCCGGTCCAATATGATCGTAAAGCGTTAAGGGGGTATTGTTATTCCGCGTCCGTAACTTATCTTCAAGCTACACGTACCTCCTGGGTAGTGCTAAGTGAGTAACGTCGATGCAAAGCTTGTCTTAAGGCATCAAAGACAATTGTCTAATTGTTTGCCAGCTGCATTAGAACGAAAAAAAATATTATTGATTGTTTATTGGTGTCAGATTGTAGTGCTGTGAGTTGTACCAATAATATCAATAAACAATAACAAAGAAATAAAGATCAATGCACTTTGTGTATGTTTGATTTATTTAATATTCATATTAATTTAAACATTGAGAATTAATAGATAACTTTTTAACAATTCTATATATTAAAATAAAAATAACATTCTTCTTTTTCTAACATGCTTCTGTTCATTTTTTCACTTTGTTTATAATATATTCATTTAATTAATGAGAAAATAAATTAAAAGTTTATTCCCCCAAAGAAATTGCAACAATTATTTTTTATGCCAAAAGTTTGAATTAAAATTAAAACTTCATTCATTTGCGCTTAAAACAAATTTGACATGAAATTTTAATTACACTATTGTTTAAATAAAGATATTTTTGCATTACATTTTAATAAAAAAACTGCTCTTTTACCAAAAAAAATTCATTCGGTTTTAATTTAAGGTATAACAAATCCTAAGTCCAAGGGATCTAATTAAAAATTCGGTTTAGTTTCAGTTTCTGAAATTTTAATATTACATGTATTAATTAAAATTATATCGCGTAAACATTTTTTTTAATGCAGAAAAAAATGTGTCTAATAAGTGTAAATAAATGCTGCGATATGTTATATATTTTTCAAGAATCAATTAAACTCTCCAGGTATTTCGTCAAAAAGGATTTTTAACTTTCACATTGCAATAAACACATCAGATCCCTAACCAATTTCCAAACAACATGCTGCCTTATTACAACATCGAGTTTGGATTTGGAGAAGTTCATATTTCGTTTAACCTTAAAAACGCTATGTTCATCACAAGAGACATCTTCTGAAGACAACAGAATGAATAAATAAATAAAAAAAAGATTACAGCTACCTACGATATCCGTCGAGATTTGTTCGAATTGAACATGATTGCTTTGGTATTTTGGGGCTTTGGGCGGCAATGAGATGCTGACTTTCAAGACAGAACATCTTTTCATAGAAACTCCATAATTATTGTGAAGGATTTTAACGAAACCCTCTGAAGGGTTTAGGAAAATTTGAGAGTGGATTTGTTCGTAAATTAAAATGCCAAAGCAGTAGAAGTAACACCACCTTCGGCATCAGCCAAAGATTGTTCCTGTTTAATTAGTGTCCTCCAGGAGTTGGGAAGTCTTATTTTTTTGGTTCTTTGGTAATTTAACTTGTAGAATCTGTAATGATCTCCAGTTGCTTCTGCTTCAGAGATGGTATCTCCATTGCTTCCAGTGCTGAAACGGATGTGGAAGAACTTTTAACAGTAATTTTTGTGTTGAAGTTTTGAGCCTTATCTTAAGTATTAAAACAGAATGTTGAACAATACATCAGCAAGGGAATGTGTCAAAATGAAATTCGTATTTTTCTTTTGTCGTATTAAGCGTATTTTGTATGCTCACTATGTTTTGTTTGTTGTTGTCGTCGTCGTATCCCCTCATGAAAAGCGGGTCGAAGGATGCAGCTTATGTTGGGACGGAGAACCCGAGAAGTCTAACTCCGTATCGTTGTAGAAGAAAGGCAGTGCCTTCCAGGGAGACCTTTAGAGGGAACTATCCCGATTTTGCTTATCGTATGCGAGAAAATCTGGAAAAATCCCTCAAGATTGTTCGACTAAGGAAGCAAGAGACCGAACATCCCAAACGCCATCAAGAATTCTGGTTTTTTTTTAGTATATTCATTAAGTTAATGAGAAAATAAATTAAAAGTTTATTCCCCCAAAGAAATTGCAACAATTATTTTTTATGCCCAAAAAGTTTGAAATAAAATGAAACTTCATTCATTTGCGCGGGAAACAAGTTTGACATGAAATTTTAATTACACTATTGTTTAAATAAAGATATATTTACATTAAATTTGAATAAAAAAACCGCTTTTTTGCCAAAAAAAAAAAAAAATGCTTTCGGTTTTAATTTAAGGTATAATAATTTCTAAATCCAAGGGATCTAATTAAAAATTCGGTTTAGTTTCAGTTTTTAGAAATTGTAATATTAGATGTATTAATTAAAATTCTATTACTTGGACATTTATTATTTTTTATAGAAAAATGTTTGCTGTAAATAAATGCAGAGTTATTTTATACATTTTTCAAGAATCAATTAAATTCTGAAGGTATTTCATCAAACGGATTTTTACTTTCACATTGTAATAAACACATCATATCCCTAACCAATTTTCAAACAACATACTGTCAACAACTTATTACAGCATCGAGTTTGGATTTGGAGAAGTTCATATTTCGCTTAATCCTTAAAAACGCCAAGTTCATCACAGGAGACATCTACCGAAGACTACAAATAAATAAATAAAAATAAAAAAGATTACAGCTACCTACGATATCCGTCGAGATTTGTTGGAATTGAACATGATTGCTTTGGTATTTTGGGGCTTTGGGCGGCAATGAGACGCTGACTTCAACAGAGAACATCTTTTCATAGAAACTCCATAATTATTGTGAAGGATTTTAACGAAAACCTCTGGAGGGTTTAGGAAAATTTGAGAGTGGATTTGTTCGTAAATTAAAATGCCAAAGTTGTAGAAGTAACACCACCTTCGGCATCAGCCAAAGATTGTTCCTGTTTAATTAGTGTCCTCCAGGAGTTGGGAAGTCTTCTTTTTTGGTTCTTTGGTAATTTAACTCATAGAATGTGTAAGGATCTCCATTTGCTTCTGCTTCGAAGATGGAATCTCCAATGCTTCCAGTGCTCAAACCGATGTGGAAGAACTTTCGACAGTGATTTTTGTGTTTAAGGTTTTGAGCCTTATCTTAAGTATTAAAACTGAATGTTGAACAATCAGCAAGGGAATGTGTCAAGATGAAATACATGTTTTTCTTTGTATTTTGTATTATGTACATATTTTGTATGTCTACTATATTTATTTATTTATTTAAATATTTTCGATCGCATTGACAAATTGTTATAACTTTTTTTTTATCCCATTTGGTAGATAGCAACATCTACTTCTTGGTCAAGAGGGAACATCTATCAAGAGGGTCTATTTACATCTCTTTCTTGGTCAAGAGGGAAGCTTCTGTTATAATTGAACAACCGTAGGTAGAAGTTGATTTAGCTCCATGTCGTTGAAGAAGGATGGTAGTGCCTTCTGGGAGGACTTTAGGGGAACTAAAAGCGCTTGAGTATCGTATGGGAGAAAATACGGAAACTTCTCATCAGATAGTCTGTCTAATAAGGCAAGACATCACAAACGCCATCGAGACTCATCATTTTCTACAATAAACCTTCCAGCGGTCTAAACATCCACCCCAATGTTCATTTGGCCTGATGACCAATTGGCTAACGCTCTGGCCGTTGGTACCACGGATTTCAGGTTCGAATTCTGGCAGTAGCATGGATGAGTGTTAGTGGTTTGGAATCCATGTTAAGCTGTAAGTCTCGTTCTAATTAGTTCAAAGTGTGCAGAAAATGTCCATTGAGCGACTAACCAAACCAAAACCTAATGTTCATCAGCTGCGCATGTTGAGCCACGAGTTCAGCTAATTTTTATACTGTCAGATATTTTTTTTAAAATTTATTTAAATAGTTTTAATCGCATCTACAAATTGTTATAGAATAAAAAGTTCTTGCAGCTTTATGTTAAAATTATGTATTGTTTATATAATGTGCCTTTTCTTAAAAAATAATGGGAGCCACTATAAAGATTCCTTAAAAAGTATTTTATCACTTAGACAACAAATCACTTGCATTTATTTAGAGAATATTCGTCAAAAAATAGTACTTTTTAAATATATTGTAAGAAATTCAAATTTTACATTAAAATTCGTTGGAATAAATAAATAAACACAGATAAATAACTAACATACAATTGACGATATATTCTACACATTTTTGGATAACAATTTCAGCCCAAAGCATTTAATGCATCAGTCTAAACTGATAATTGTAGAACTAAATAAATTATTTTCTCCAACATATAGCAATAGCAATCTTAAAAATATTTATATGGACAACTGAAAACGTTTCAATTTATGGAAATCAAACGAGATTCTGAATTCAATTTTAGTATTTCAATGAAATTGTAAATGATTTCAAAAATGATTTCAAATATCTCCTTATATAAAAGACTTCATTTTCGACTTATTTAATGATTTATAGGAAATAAACTTAAGATGTTATTTGAGTTTGAGAGATAAAGAAAATACTATATGTAATATTAATAAATATTAATTTAACCACAAGAAGTATTGATATATTTTTCTAAATAGCAACAGTAAAATCGCTCATTTAATGTTAAAAATTATTATTAAATAGTTTGAAATTAAATATATATATATATAAAAAAGTTTATTGGATGAAAACTGTACATGAGTATTTACAGTGTAGCAGCTAAATTGGTTTTCACTTTTAGATGGATATAACCGAATTACTGTTTTATTTGCACATAAAAAAGTAATTTAGATTAAAGTAGCTAAAACAATATTAATTTTAAGTAAAATAAATTTTAAAAAGTATTTAACACAATTTTGAAAAATTGCTGTTATGTCCAATCCTTAATGTCCCGCCATGTGAGATGGACATTCCATGAATAGTTTCTCATGGATAAAGTGTGTGGGGGAACAACTTGGCTAATTGTCGCTGAAGAAGGACGACAATGCCTTCAGGGAGGTCTTTCGGGTGGAACTACCCCCCGGCATTTGCGTATCACATGGGATAAACCCGGAAAACACCCGCCAGGTAGTCTGACTATAGAGGTAAAATGCTAAGCCTCTCAAATGCCATCGAGACTCATAATGTTTTGAAACTGTGTCTAAAACAAGGCCTCCAACGGATTGACCCTCAGCACTAATGCTCAGCAGCGGCACACATTGCTACCGAGCCACGAGTCGGGCATTTTGAAATTAAAAAAGAATTATAAAAATTGTAATTAAGATATGATATTTAGATTATTGTCGGACACAGTTTTTATTTTAGTTTATATTATCGAAATATGTAGACGTAAGACAAATTGTTGATACATATAATAACATTAAAGCGAATACATTAACAAACATTAAAAAAATGTTAATAAAAATAAAATTTTAGAATGAAATAAGAAAATAAAATTTTTGAATGAAATAAGAAAAAAAAAAATTTTAGAATTCGACTTACCTTCAGTGAACAATGTATTGATACCTATAAAAAAAAGAAAGAATAAATTAATCATATTAGCCAATAAAAATAATACAATCATAAATATTTGCAATGGAATTGTAAAAGCAGAATATACACAAAATTTGAAGCGTTGTATAACATAAAAAATAACTAATTTGGATTTTGAGATTTCAATGTTTCAAAGTCGAGCGAAATCTACCAAAATCAATGACCAAAGAACGAGTAGAGTCGGTGGCTTCTCTCATTGAAAGAAAGCGTAACATTGGCAAGACAATTCGAATGTTTCTTGGCATTTTTCAGTTTATCTTCATTAGGACAAATGAATGCAGTGCACTTAAGTATTAATCCCTGAAAGACATCCAGGTAGGAAATACTCCCATTTTTCTTCTAATTAGTATAATTAAAAAACCCACCATACTTGGTAAAAGCAATATTGCAACAATTTACTCTATCTGGGACTAGTAATATAGTCCCGCATAGAGTAAATTGTTGCTAGAGTAATTATTATACTGGTAATGTATTGACGTGGTTGTAATCGCACAATGATGTGGTTATTGACCAGACTGGAACTGGATGTGGTTGGATTGAGATACTTGAGGCACAGGTTGGAGAATTCGCAACTTTATTTATACACATTCACAAACGCCACACGTATACAATTAGACACAGATAATATTTAACACATTTAAATACATATTCGTGGAAGGACTCCACTTCTAAACCGAAAATCGGAAACTTCGGCTACGCGCAGTGTGCGCAAAATATACTTCTGCGGGTGAGAGAATGTAGACCAGCAACTGCACGGGAATTGCTTAATATATTTCCCCTCGAATTGAGAGATTATAAACTAAACGTCTCTCCACAGGAGCGCAGGTTGCGCACACTTCCCTCTCTCACTCTATAAATATATAAATAAACTAAATAATTGACTGGACCGATGTATAAGTTATCCATAAATTATAAAATTTAATGTACGAATAAAACCCATACATTTAAAAGTATGATAGGATTTAAAAATGAGAAAAATGATTTCAAACGATATTTTTCTTGAGACATCTCATGGAAAACAATCTTTTCGTAATAGAATGGTTTTTGCTTTCACTAGACGATTTTTAGAACAATTTTACATTATTTAAACATTTATTTATATAACTATTAGATCTTAAAATAAATTTAAATGAACATTATCCATAATAAGGCTCAAGAAAGAAATTTAAATAAACCAATAAAATTGCTAGTAAAAGAAATTAAAAAAATAATTCCATGAGAAACATTGAAAGTGATCAAAGAAACAAAAAACTAATCAATGACTCATAAAAAAATTCCACTCGAAAACAATACCCATAACAATATCCAACTATACTAAAACTTTATGGGTAAAAATACAAATATATAACTTAGACATAAAATTGTATTCGATATAACAGAAACACATTTATACACAAATTTTCATGATTAAATTTAAAAAAAAAACAGTCATTTATTAAAAACTAAAACGGTAAACTGTTCAACGAAAATACTGAAAATTCCTTGAAAAAGAATTATTTTTGCCGAATTCCCTTTAAAAATATGGCCCGAGAAACGCTAAACAGGAAGAGGGTGCATGATTGAGAAAGTGAAATTTGATTTCTGCAATAAATAAAATGAATTGATAAAGTATGAAAAACGATTCTCTCTCCATTCGCTGTTTTTATTTATATTTATCGCTTTGCTACGACTTCTTTACTTAATAATAAGATTTACTTTTCCTAAAGTTTATCCACTGGAATTTTTCTTAACATATTTTATCCATTTGTTTTACTTCTCTTATTTTTCGCTCGTCATTTATTAAAAAACTTGGCAGATATATTTTCTTTTTTTTGTATCGAAATTTTAATATACTGTTTGTTTCGGTCATTTTCTCCCGTTTGTTTAATCCAGTATTTCATTTTTTTTAAACCGTTTTCAGCTTAGCTTGAAAAAGTTATAAATTATTGATTTCATTCAAGTTGAATAAAAATGTAAATATATTTAAAAAATATGAAGCAATACGAATCGCAAATTATTATTATTATTTTTTTTTTTGTCAAAATTTACCGTTTTATTTTTAGATATTAAAAATATTTGTTGTGTTAAAAAAACATTTTTTTCAGAACGAATTCGCTGTTTTTATTAAGATATTTTAGTGCATTGTTTGTGTATACTTATGGACAAAATAATGAGCACTCCGATTTCTTGTTAAAATTTAAATGTTATTTTATTTTATGCAGTCAATGCCTTTGTATTAGATAGTCTTTGGATATTGATAGTTTCCACTATCTAGAATGCAAGAAAAGATGGGTTCGATTCCTGTTAATGGCGCGCGCTGTATTCATTGATTTGAGGCATAAGTATACGAAACAGAACGTTTTATAAGTCTAACAATGACAGAAGTCAACACCTTTGTATGAGATAGTCTTTGGATATTGGTACACTACACTATCTAGATTGCAAGAACACAGATGTATTGTAACACAATGTTTCCGTATTAGATAGTCTTTGATTTGGTTTGCTTTGTCGCTCTACAGTCATTTTATTCACACTTTAAAGCTAATAGACCGGAACGTACAGTTTAACGTGGATTCCGAACCACTATCAAAACGTCACTACCCCTACCAGGACTTGAATCCAAAGCCTGTGGTACCAAAGATCAAAGCACTATCCAATTGGACATCAGACCGCAATTGCTCGTGAAAGAAATTTAAATAAACATTATGTATAAGCTCGTGAAAGAAATTAAAGCAATAAAAATAGTTAATGAAAGAAATTAACGAAAAAATAAATAAACTTATAAGAAACATTGAAAATGGTCAAGGAAACAAAAAACTAAATTTGAAAAAAATTTAATTTTTATCGTGTCCTTTAACACGGAAAAATTAACCAATGTAATGAAAAACTAATCAAGGACACGAAAAAAAGTGGTCAAGGAAACGAACCAAACAATCTACCCTAAAACAATATCCAACTTCCCAAAACAATACACATAATTTTATGGGTAAAAATAGAAATTTAAAACTTTGGCGTAAAATTCTATTTGATATAACAGGAACACATTTATACAGAAAATTTCATGATTAAATTTGAAAAAAAAAAACAGTCATTTATTAAAAAATAAAACGGTAAATTGTTCAGCGGAAATACTGAAAATTCCTTGAAAAAGAATTATTTTTGCCGAATTCCCTTTAAAAATATGGCTCCGAGAAACGCTAAACAGGAAGAGGGTGCATGATTGAGAAAGTGAAATTTGATTTCTGCAATAAATAAAATGAATTGGATAAAGTATGAAAAACGATTCTCTCTCCATTCGCTGTTTTTATTTATATTTATCGCTTCGCTACGACTCTTTACTTAATAATAAAATTTACTTTTCGTAAAGTTTATCCACTGGAATTTTTCTTAACATATTTTATCCATTTGTTTTTCTTCTTCTTTATTTTTCGTTCGTCATTTATTAAAGAAACTTGGCAGATATATATTTATATTCTTTTTTTTGTATCTAAATTTTAACATACTGTTTGTTTTTCTGGTCATTTCCTCCCGTTTATTTAATCCTGTATTTCATTTTTAACCGTTTTAAGCTTAGGCTGAAAAAAAAGTTATAAAATTATTGGATTTCATTCAAGTTGAATAAAAAATGTAAATATATTTAAAAATATGGAGCAATACGAATCGTAAATTATTATTTTTCTTGGTGACAATTTACTGTTTTTATTTTTTAGATTTTAAAAGTGTTGTTGTATTAAAAAATAAAAAAAAACCCCATTTTTTTTTTTTCAGAATGAAATCGCTGTTTTCATTAAGATGTTTTAGTGCATAGTTTGTGTATAATAATGGATAAAATAATGAGAAACTGATTCCTTGTTAGAAATTTAAATGTTGTTTTATTTTAGCAGTCAATGCCTTTGTATTAGATACTATAGTCTTTGGATATTGGTAATCTCCACTATCTAGAATACAAGAAAAGAAGGGTTCGATTCTGGTTAATGGCATGCTCTATACTCACTGTTTTGAAGTGTATACGAAATAGAACGTTTGATAATTGAATAAAATTGATTAGAATTCACTCTGTCAATGTTAGATATCAGAAGTCAATGCTTTTGTATTAAATATCTTTGGATATTGATAGTCTTCATCTAGAATACAAAGAAAAGGTGCGTACGATTCTGGTTAAGGACACCTTCTATGCTCTCAGTTTCGAAGAAATAGAAAATATACGAAATAGTATTATATCGTTTATACATGTTTGTATTAGATTGTTTATACAATTCCTTTGTATTAGAAAGATTTTGGATATTGGTAATCTCCACTGTCTAGAATGCAAAAGAAGGTGGGTTCGATTCTGGTTAATGGCGTGCTCTAAACTCACTGTTTTGAAGTATGAGTATACGAAATAGTCCATTTTATTCGATTATCAAAGGTTCTATCATTGTCTCAGCAGGGACTTCGGCCAATGTTAAATGTCAGAAGTCAACGTCTTTGTATTAGACAATGTTTGAATATTGATAGTCTCTATTTAGAATCCAAAAAGGATGGGTTCGATTCTGGTTAATGGCGTGCTCTGTACTCACTGCTTTGAAGCATGAGTATAAGAAACAGAATGTTTGATGCATTGACAGAAGTCAATGCCTTTGTATTAGGCAGTTTTTATATATATTTTTTTGATAGTTTATGAATACAAGGAGTAGTTTTTATGAATAGTTTTTGGTAGTCTCCACTATCTAGAATACGAGAACACCGATGTATTGCAACATACCTTTGTAGTAGATAGTCTTTGGATATTGATAGTTTCCAGAATCTAGATTTCAAGAAAACGTGGATTCTATTCTGATGAATAGTGCTCTGTACTCACCGCTTTGAGGCATGAATATACGAAATAGAACGTTTGATAATACGTCTAGCAGACAGTCAGACTGCCTGATTGTAATTTTCTAGATTTTCTTAAATACAATCTGAAAATGCAGTACATTTATCTTATAATTTCGTAGGAAAACATTGTTTTTCCTTCTTGTTTGGCAAAAGTTCCGTAATGCTGGATCCGCAACAACATCAGTATTCAAGGACCACAAACCAGTAGTAGAAAAATAGAAGACAATGACAAATATTTTTTTTTAATACCGGCGATTGACCTTCATTTGAACAAAAAATTAACAATTCTATAATTTGTAATGCATTTTTTAACAGATTTAATACAATTTTAATATTTTTAATCAATACTCTGATTCTTTTTATTTTTGAATATAAAATAGCGCTAAATCCTTATCCTAAAAATTTCAGCAATTATAAATATTCAACGTTAAATATTCTTCTAATGTTGCTTCAAAACTAAAATAAAATTACAAAAACAATCAGGAAAAATTTGTTTTCTAAATAATAATGTTAAAAAATTATTTAACCTACATAATCATATAATAAATTTTATTCATTAAAGTTTATACAAAATATAAATAAGCAATAGATTTAAATATGCAGACAATTTATTAATTTTACTAGATCTTTTTAATCTGATCTTGATCCTTCAAAATTTCAATTACTTGGACAAGGCATTACAAAATTATTTCATAAATTATTTCGTATTTTTACATCCCTGATTCAGTGCATATTAATTTATTTTAATGATTTAAAAAAAAAAAGAAATTATCCTTGATCATTACCAGGAAAAAAGCAGATGAGCCTACTACTTCCTCCAAAGGAAATTACGAAAAATCTTCCAGCTATAATGAAATTAAGTTCATGAGAGATGATTTATCTCGAAATCTCTTAATTGCGGGGCCCCAGAACGAGGTTTCATGCTTTAGTGAAAATATGAACCCAACTTGCTACTAAAGAACAAGTTAAAATATGTGTCACAAAGACTCCGTCATTAACTCCAGATAATTCAATTTCCTCAAAGAAAGAAATCTACTGCAGAATCTACTACAGATTGTTGCAACAGACTGCATTCTAATTGGAAACAGAGATTTGATTTAGTATGCAAAATGTGGCGATAACAACTAAAAGGTGCTTCCCCATGCTAACGAATACTACTTCAGCAACCAATCTCCTGGCTAATTAGATTTGTTTAGTTTCCGATAGAGGGCGCTCACTGCAAAGACCTCGAAGAAAAGATTAAGTTGACACGAACTTATCTCACCGACTGCGAAGGAATACGAGGTCGTTTTTAATAATCATTAGTCCACGACCAAAATTAGTCTTTCGATGGTGATGTGTACTACTCATTTTCTTTTTTTATCCTTCCTTATATCTTTTTTTAACTCCAAATTCCGAGTTTTAATTCCTTTTGCCATCTTGGAACTATTCAATTTTAGCTGGAGGTTCTATTTTTTTCTTTATTTAATTATTTTTTTACTTAGTTCTTTTATTTCTTTTATTATTATTTTTAAATGCAAAAGCTAGAATAGCGGATTAGTTTTAAGAAATAAGAAGAAAAAAAAAATAATCATAATTAAGAACTGGCTGAATTATTCTAACAAATGTCGTAAAACGCTAAATTTCTTCATCTTCTTCCAAAGGAAGAATTATAATTAAATTCCCAAGTCTTATTAATTAACATTGCGATAAAATAAATATTTCAATGAATTGTGCGATGAAAGTTTATACACAGGAAACTCTTAATTAACATTTATTATTTTGTTCTCCGTCGACACTTTTTTTTTTTCTTTTCTTTCTCGAATTAAACTGAATTAGTGTTTTTTTTTTTTCTTTTTGAAAATTTTTTTTTAAAAACGTAAAAGAAAGGGAAAAAAGGTGCGAAAAGCAAAATCATTCATATGATATGTCAAAAAAGTGGAAAATTTTCCATTCTTTAAACAAAACGCTAGACTTGAGATACATGTGGCTAATTATTTTCCTGAAGGTTATTTAAAAGACTAATTTTTTTCCCCTTTTCTCGATAAGACAGTATATCCGATGGATGGTATTTAGGATTATCTTTTAATAAAAGATTTATGAAAAAGAAACTGTTTCAAGACAGTACATTTTTTTTCAAATTAAAAAAAGAATGTATCTTCTGCATTCAATTTTTTGTGGAAAACTGATAATTTTGAAGGGATAGCTATAAAAGGCTGAGAGTTTTCGAGATTATTTAGTATAAAAATAAAAGGGTAAACTAAATTTAAACCTCGGATGCTTTATTTTTTTTAATTTTTACGTTAGTTTTAAATTAATTATTTTTGCAATTTTAAAGAAAAGGACTTCAAATACGTCAATTTCTTCATATATGTGTATATATATACTAGAGAAATTTAAAAATACAAAATATTTAAATAACGAACTTTTTGAAAAATTCAGTGCAAAATGTATTTTTAATTAAACAGTCACATCTGAAAATTTACTTAAACAATGATATTTTTATCTTGCACAATATATAACAATATCTTCCAATATTCTAATTGTGTTTAGGTGTTTGTGTGAATTAGTGCTTTTTTAAAAAATTTTTAAAAGTAAAATAAGAAATACAAAAAGATGCAAAAGCTAAGTCATTCATATGATTTATGTAAAAAAAACAGAAAATTTTCTATTCTTTAACAAAACGCTAGACTTGAGATACATGTGGCTAATTATTTTTCCTGAAGGTCATTTAAAAGACTACTTTTTTTCTTTCTTTTGTTTGTTAGACAATATATCCGATGGATGGTATTTAGGATTATCTTTGAAACAGTTTCTTTTTCATAAATCTTTTATTAAAAGACAATACATTTTTTTTCTCCAAATTAAAAATAAAAGAATTTATCTGCATTCAATTCTTTTGTGGAAACTGATAATTTCAGAAGGGATAAATATAAAAAATGCTGTGATTTTTCAAAATAAGATATTTAGAGATTATTTAGTATACATAAAAAAGGTAAACTGAATTCAAATCTCGGATGTTTTTTAAAAAATTTTTATATTAGTTTTAAATCAATTATTTTTGCTAGTTTAAAAAGAAAAAGACTTCAAAGAATATACGTCAATTTCTTATATATATATATATATATAATTATATACTAGAGAAATAGTTTAAAATACAGAATATTTAAATAAGCGACTTTTGGAAAAATTCAGTGGCAGACGTATTTTTATTTAAAAAGTCAAATCTGAAAATTTACTCACACAATGATATTTTTATCTTGCACAATATATACAATATTAAAAAAAAAAATCTTCCAGCATTCTAATTAGTTTCATTCGATGATAATATTTTAGAAGAATTTTATTTTCGAAATCTTTTTAAAATGCGTTAAAACTTAAGGTATATTTATCAATATTTTTTTATTCTTTGATGAAATAATTTTTTTACATTTTGAAATTAATTAAAAACTTTCTAAGTTATATTTATCGATATTTTTTTATTTTGCTCTAAAATATTTCCGATCTTTTAAATAAAATAAAACATTACTGTTCGTGTATATACAAAGTTATAAATTCAAAGGAATTTTATAATATGTTATGGTTTATATTTAGTTATATTTTGGAGTTAATTTTTATGTATATCTTTGATTTGAATATTCTACATTTTACATTTTTGATTATATAAAATCTATCAGAAACTGTTTTCATTTATCTAAGTGATCTTGTAATGCTCTTTATAAGTTATTTATAAAATTATTTATAAAACATTTATAAACAGAATGCTAGAATTTCTCATAGATGATTGTTGTTGTTTCTTATCCCCACTTGGAGAAAATAGATGGATTGATTTTCAAGATTGATAAAAATATGTTGTGGTGACTAATCCAATGTGTCCTGCAGCGCGGGAAGGGTATTCCATGAGTAGCCTACTTACTGACGAAGGGATAGTGGACAGCTTCTTGTGATGGAGAACCCGTAGATAGAAGTCTGACATGGCAGGAGAAGAAGGAGGGCAGTGATTTCCAGAAGGAATTTTTGGGGGAACTACCACGTATTTGCGTATCATGTGGGAAAAAACCCGGAAAACTCCCACCAGTAGTCCGACTAACGAGACACGATGATGAACATCCCAAATATCATTGAGTCTCCTTGTTTTTGAATCAGTATCTACAACAATGGCACCATCGAATTCAACCTCAGGCCTAATGCTCACCAGCCGGCGCTCGTTGTCACTGAGCCACGTGCCGGGCTTGTTAAAATAGAAGAATTGCTATTAAAACTAAAAATTATTTTAAAAATAATTTTAATTTATTTAATTGGATAGATTTTTTAATGAGTTAAAGAGATGAAGCAAATGAAATTTCACATAGATGTCAAAAACAGTTTATAAACGATGAGATCAGAAACAACGATCCCATGACGGTGACGGCGCCCAACAAGATAAATAATATCTGTTGTGAAACTTGATTGCATTCCACTCGAAATGTCTGAAAGAGCATCTAACAATCACGAGTTATCACTTTTGACATCCTTTATTTCATGATGTATGTAATACACATAACCAACAAGCATTTAACCATAAGTTAATTTCCTAGTGAATATTGACATTTTCCAGCTGATTGTCTTATCAATGTTCAGTAAAAAGCCATTCAAAGCAGCCGGTTTTTTTTCCCATAAAAACAAAAGCTTATCATCAATGCTTCAAACGTATGTCGGGGGCACATGAGATAAAATTATTGGTGCATGAGACGTCTGCAGTCTACATGACAGATCTCGTCAGGAGATTGCGTACAGGATAAACGCGACATCAGAAGTTTTTCAGAGAGTGCACCTTTATTCGCTGATAAGAAATTGTACAGCGGCATTCCTTTGTGCTGCTTTGAGAATATGCTTTCAATCTTTCTTTGATCTAAATAAATTGAACTATGCAATTTAAACTGTGAAAAGAACAGAATCATAAAGTACAACTTGGACTTTTGACTCGTGACTCAGTGGCAATTTGGAGAATGGCAATGCTGGGCCAATTTGGCAATGCTGGAGAGTTCACTCTAAAAGAAAGTCTTCTGTTACTGTCCTCCTACTTCAGCGACACAAAGCAGAAGTCAGACTTCTACCTACAGGTGCTCCATCACATCAAAAGCTGCGCCCCCTCTTCCCTCCTTCCATGACGGATATGACAACAATAACAACTTGAACTTCTAACTGTAGACGAATTTATTCCGTTGCCATCATGACTAATGCTACAATAACGGGAATTGTTTGCCCGCCACTCCAACTTCTAAAGTCACTTTAGAAACTTCTGGAACTTCTACCACTTGAACTCTGAGCCACTATTTTATTTGCTCACCACTTGAACTTTAATACCACTCTGCAAAACAGCCAACTAATGGCTCTGCTTCATCTGTCAGTTTGTTATCTGCTCGGTCTTTTTCTAACTCTGATACTTTTTTTTACAGCAGATACTTTTGCAGATTTTTTTCTGCAGATACATCAGCAGACTCCAGCTACTGCTGAAGCTAAACCTATTACCCAAGTGCATTTGACCTCAAATACCAAAACGTTAGATTCACAAAAACCTAAAGATCATTTAATCAGACAATCAAACACACCTTAGACAAATTGCATCATAAAAAAAAGATTATTTGCTTCATAAGAAAAGATTTTACAAATCACCTGATACAACATCCATTTTCAGAATCAGAATCAGCCTCTATATCAGCAGATAGTTCTCACGATGTAAAAGATATAGTATTAGACTGATAGATTTTATCCGAATGCACTTTTTTTTGTTGAAATTTTTAATCGATATGTACCTTTACTACATTTTGATCTTTTTATCCTGTCAAGATGAAAAAGTATTTTACTGCCATATTCCTGATTTTACTTCAGTTGCTTTTTACTCTTTGTTTGGCGTAGCTTGGCCCAAAACTGGCTGTTGTGCCAAAAACAACAACTAACCAATCTTAAGTGCAGACTAATTTTCTGTCACTCAGAATGGAATGCTATCCTGTGCTCCTAAATAAATATTGTTCGTCTTTATGGACACTATTATCGATATATATCATCATCAGCGCCGCAACATCCTCATGGTGAGCCAAGGCCTTCTGCCCGCTGGCAGATTTCTAAGCAGAAGATATTTTCGTTTTTTTCGGTTGTTTTACAGTGGTATGGTTGTCAGCACTACTACCAGCCAGTGGTCTACAGCCATATAATAGATCGGGACCTACTGTTTAAAGTGGATTTCGAACTACTACAAACATCCAAGACCCCTGGCCATCAGGCACCGATATGTATCTTACTATTTTTTAATCAATTTTATCTTGTTAAGATGACAATTATTGTACTCCTATATTCATGATTTTCCTTCATTTGTTGCTTTTTACACTTTGTTTGGCGCAGTTTGGTCAAAATTGATCTTTTGTGCCATAAAATTTAACCAACCAACCAATCTAACCGCAGAAAGAAATGTTATTCGATGCTCCTTAATAAATATTATTTGTCTTAATATATACTATCATCCCCCTTATCTTTCAAAACAAACACTCTATATATTAAATTAATATTGTCATCCCACGAAAAATATTAATTGATAACTATTTTTATGCAATATCACTTACTTTTCCTGATTAAAATCGCTATACAACAACCTATCATTCACAAAACTCCTCAAAACATATATTAGAAATATATTTCAAAACATCAATTTTTCGCTACATGCCTTCCGAAATAAAATTACGCAATAAAAATAAAAACGTACACTTAAAAAGCCCAGTGAATTTTCCAACAACCGCCATTCCCCACAACCACGCCGTAACCGGAGATTTCGCGCCAACAAACTTTTCAATCAACTGTGATCCCTTTTTTTTCATCCTATACGTCATGAGGTCGCATTTCTCATCAGATGGATTACACTGCATCAACTCTCTGGCGTGTTTTTAACATTTTTGTTTTTCCTTCTTCTTTTTTTTCTTTTATTTATTATTCTTCAAGATGATTGTGTCTCGCAAGCTATCCGCCTGTTTTCTATAATCTGAGGAGTTGTTCCGCCTTTTACTTTCGTTCCTTTTTGTTTTCCTTTCCTACCTTTCTTTTTTTTTTTTTTGTGTTCCAAAAAGATAAACGCAGAAAACGAAAATTAATTTCTTCCTTGTATTTCCCACGTATGATTGGTTTCTTTGGAGCAATCTTGTTAACAAGAGAAAGACTCTTCTGCTGCGATTGAATCTTTTTTTTTTTTGTACATCAGTATGGGCGTAATGTATATATACTGAATGCAAAAAAAGATTGAATTTTTATGGTAGATTTATTTGGACTATGTTTTTGCGTATTCAATTTCAGTTTAGGGTGTAAAATTATTGCGCATAAGTAATAAAAATGAGGTATGTCTGAAGTAATTTGTTTTTGAAAAGTGTTTTGGCATTAAGATGGAAAAAAATAATGGGATATTTTAAATTTTTATGTGAAGATTAAAACTGTTTTAAGATATCAGACCTGACAAAATATTGGAATGAAGGATATTTTTGTTTAAAAATATTTTGCTGAAATCTCTATTCAAGACAGGTAAAATTAATTATTTTTATTTATTTTTTTTAGTAAATGTGCTATGTATATCAAACATAAGTACTGAATTTCATGTTAAAAAAAATATATATTTCCTTATTGATTTCGGTATTATCTGATTATTATTTTTTTTTTCTTTCAAATGCAGCTGGCAAACACTTAAGACAGCTTGGTCTTGATGCCTTAAGGCAAGCGCTGCACAGACGTACTCAATTTGCATAACCCAGGGGCGCGTGTAACTTGAAGATAAGCCACGGACGCGGAGTAACAATGCCCCGCAACGCTATACGGTCATATTTGACCGGGACCTACTTTTAAAGTGGATTCCGAAACACTACAAACAACCATGGCACGCCGGGACTCGAACCCGAAACCTGTGGTACCGAGCGCCAGAGCGTTAGCCACTCGGCCATTCAGGCCCTATTATCTGATTATCACATTGTTATTTGATATTATTTGTGAAAAAGAGTAATGCAATGATTTGTTAAAAAGCTTATTTTATTTAGAATTGCGTATCAATATATAATACTGTGTAACCATGCACTACAGATTTCAGGTTTATATCCTGGCGGTGGTATGGATGTCTGTTAGTGTTTCGGAGTCCACATAAAACTGTAGTTATAGGTTTAATTAGTCCAAAGTGTACACAGAATGAGCTCAGAACGGCAAACCAGACAAAAACCTGCCGTCCCTGTGGTGTTCAGGAGAATGGTCACTAGGCCTTGAGATTCTCACCCGAGAGGATGTACAGCGCAACCATGCAACCTGAGAAATATTTAGTTTGTCTACAATATCTCACACCGAGAGGAAATTTATTTAGCGCAACATACGTTTTAGTTTGCCTTAGTCTCTTACCCCTGCAGGAAGTATAATTAATGCAACCCTGCACTTCTTTGCGCACCCCTGCGCGCAACCGAGTTTTAGTTTTCGGCTCGAAGTAGAATTCTTCCACGAGTTCTCAAACTGTCTCAAGTATCTCAACCTATCCACACCCATTTACAATCTGGGCCCTCCTTTACCTTCACATTACAATATGGCGGAATATTTTGAATTTTTAAATGTCTTTTCATTTATATACATTATTTTTGGTTGAATTATCATGTATCGAATATCATGTATCCTTATAAAACATAACAACTACCAAGAAAGATTGGTACTCTGTATTTACCTAAAGAAATAAATTACTTTTTCGAATGAAAAAAAAAAAATTAATTAATCATTCATAAAGAAGCTTTTAAATTTTGTGCTGAATTAAACGCGACTTTTACTTCCTGCAAACTAAAAAATATACATGAAAGTTAAAAAACATAATTAACTTTAAATTTACAAAATGACTTGTCATTAATTAAAATTTGCTCTGCTATATTCTTACTTTTTTTCAGTTTGTGAATTTCTGTGTTAATATTACTGCGGCACTAGAGCATTATGCTTATGTTGATTTTTTATGAAACAAATTTCCTTCATATTAACATTCTTTTTTAAATTTAAATGAATTTATTTTATATTTATTAATACTTTTACTAACTATTTTTATACAATTACATTACTTATTTTAGGGATTAGTTAATTTTCTTTATAAGTAAATAAAAATTTTTTTTTAGATAATAAAAATTAATCTTCCTATAATATTCTGAACATCCTCAAACAAACATTAGTTATCATAATGACAAATATTTGATGTAAGTAATTGCGTACTAATAAAAAATAACATAATAAAAACAAACGTCATTATATAATAAAAACGTCATTATTACTGGAATAATTATTGATTGTTTCAAAAATTTCGTTCAAAATTTAATGAGTAAATAATCTGCTTTTAAAAATTTTTGAAATAAATTCATTTGAAAAATATTCGTTAAAAAGTTTTAAATAATTCGTTCATAAAATATTCGATAAAAAGAGTTTTAAGTAATTCGTTCATAAAATATTCGTAATAAAAAGTTAAAAAATTTATTTGTACCTAAGCAATCTGGGTTAAAAATTTCGCAAATTCTTATAATTTAATAATTAAATTTCAAGTTTATATTTTTTTACATGTTAAATGTCTATTAATCCTATTCTAGTACTATAAATTTAGTAATATAACATTTGTGCAATGTAATATAAAGGAAAATACTAATGCAATAAAATATATATTTATAATCAGAAATAATGTATAATATGATATATAATACATTAAAATAAATTATTGAAATAAATTTATATTCACAAAAGTTAAGTAGTAAATTTATTGACAACAAAATATTTAAAAATACTGCAGCTAAGCATTGTTTGCCTTAAAAACCTTATTATTTAATTAAATTTAACTGAATACTTATTTAATAATTACATTTTCAATTTTATAAACGTTTTATCCATGTTAAAGTTCTATTAATCCTATTCTAGTACTGTAATTTAAGCAATATAACTTTCAGTTAGTATAAAGAAAATGCTAATAAAATGAAAAAATATATATTTATAATGTGAAATATGTATTATAATATGAAATAATGTATAATATAACATATAATGAAAATATAATAAATTATTAGCGACATAGCATTGTATTCACAAAAGAAGTAGTAAATTTATTGTAAACAAATCATTAAAAAAAAATACTACAGCTGAAATATTGTTTCCCAGTGTTATCTTTCTTAAAATTATAGAAACAATTACAATTCAATTACATTTATAATTTTGCAAAATATTTCGAGAAAAAAATGAATCCCTTTTGCATGATCTGTGTGAAAAACGAAATATAAAATAAATTCCAATCTAAAATAAAAGTTTCTCTAAAGCTCTGAAATTCAGTTACCAAGCTACCTAGAGTTCCTCCAGACAGCTGTGAAGACCCAAAAGTATATGTGCTACATGGAGGAAAACAAAACTTCCGCCGCATCTTTTCGTTGTCACGAAATATTCTCCGCAAAACAAAATACCGTGAACAAAAGAACAAAAAAAGAATAAATAAAAAGAACAAACTTGCGTTCCACAAAAATTATTTTCGAAGGTTCTGGAGGGATTTACCCCTCCAAAAGGGAAGGATGAAAGAAAGCAAAAGAAAAAACGACTGTGAAAAGGTTGGAAAAGCTGCAAGATTGGGGATCATCTCTTTTTGGACTGAGAGTAACAGCGGGCGAAGACACAGCAGTTAACGCGGAAAAAGTGTAAAAAGCTCTGAACTTCCCACCCCCTAGAAATGAAAGTTAGGGAGGTAGGGGAAATCGAGAGATTAATCTTCCCTCTATCTCCCCGAGATTACGTGACGTTCCTACCCATTTTCTTTGGTCAGTGACGGTCACAGGGACACGATCGTTAGGGTTAATTAACGTTCCAAAAGGGAGATTTTATTGCAGTCGTGATGTGGAGGTGATATTTTTGTGTCGTAAAATGTGTGACAACGGTATTTCTCAATGCTGCAGGACATTTGTTGATATGTTGAAGGACAAAATTTTATGATGTAGTTTCATGCCTTTAACATAGAATGAAATAGAATAAAACCCCTGTAGACAAAATAGAACATGCATAACTAGCACGGGAATGGGGAAATATTCGGCTGCGTTTGAGATGAGCTTTACTATAACAAATTATATAAACTAGTACAATAGACAGATAAGACAGTGTTTGCATAAAAAATAAGAATATCTGATAGAAGTAATCTGGGGTTTTTGTTTGTTTATTTTATTTTTTTCCTTAATGGATACAAAAAAGGGACAGTTGAAATTATTAAATCTTTGAAAAATGACACTTTTCCTTCTGTTCTAAAACAATTGCAATACATTGAAATAATTCTTCCGTAATAGAGCTATTGAGAAATTAACTTACTCAGATATACCGATAAAGGAAAATAAATTATAAAGATAAAAATTTAGATGACAAAATAAAACCTTCAATGTACAAGCAGCTAATACATTTGCCAGTTTTCTTATAAAAATTCTAGAACAATTAGAATTCAACCCTTTATAATATTGCAAAATATTTATGGGAAAAATGAATCCATTTTTGCATGATCTCAGTGAAAAACAAAATATAAAAAAATTCCAATTCAAAATAATAGTTCTTCGAAAGCTGTGAAATTCAGTTACAAAAGCTACCTTGAGTTCCTCCACACAGCTACAAAGACCCAAAAGTATATGCTACAGAAGAAAACAAAACTTCTGCATCTTTTCGTTGACACGAAATATTCTCCACCAAAACAAAAAATACCGTGTGACGAAAAAGAATAAATAAAAAGAACAAACTTGCGTTCCACAAAAATTATTTTCGAAGGTTCTGAGGGATTTACCCTCCAAAAGGGAAGGATGAAAGAAAGCAAGAAAACGACTGTGAAAAGGTTGGAAAAGCTGCAAGATTAGGGGATCATCTCTTTGGACTGAGAGTAACAGCGGGCGAAGACAGCAGTTAACGCGGGAAAAGTGTAAAAACTCTGAACTCCCCCTAGAAATGAAAGTTAGGGAGGGAGGGAAATCGAGATTAATCTTCCCTTTATCCCCCGAGATTACGTGACGTTCCTACCCATTTGCTTTGGTCAGTGACGGTCACAGGGACACGATCGTTAGGGTTAATTAATGTTCCAAAATTGAGATTTTATTGCAGTCGTGATGTGGAGGTGATATTTTTGTCTGTCGTAAAATGTGTGACAATGGTATTTCTCAATGCTGCAGGACATTTGTTGATATATATTAAAGAAAAACATATCATGTAGTTATTTAGTTTTATGTCTTTAACATAGAATGAAATAGAAGGAAATCTTCGTAGACAAATAGCAACATGCATAACAAGTAAGAGAGTGGAAAATTATTCGGTTCGCGTTTGAAATGGGCTTTACTATAACGGATTATATAAACTAGTACAATAGACAGATAAGACAGTGTTTTGCACACAACAATAAGATTATCTGATAGAAGTAATCTGTTTTGTTTTGTTTGTTTGTTTGTTTTTCCTACAGGATTCACAAAAGGGTAGTTGAAATTATTAAATTTTTGCAAAATGACACTTTTTCTTCTGTTCTAAAACAATAATACATTGAAGTAGTTCTTCTCGTAATATAACTATCGAGAAATTAACTTCTTCAGGGCCACGCACTTATAAAGCGTAAATTCTAAAGGATGAAATAGAAATGACAAAATAAAGTTCTCAATGAACAAACATAAAAATATTTTTTAGCAACCAATATAATACTGAAATAATGATAAATAAATCTTTGGTATTGATTTGTGAAATAGGAAGGGTTCATCTAATAAAATATAAATTATTTAATAAAATATCTAAATTAAATCTAATAAAATATAAATTATTTAATAAAATATCTAAATTAAATGTAATTTATAAAATATAAATAATCCAATAAAATATCTAAATAAAATCTAATAAAATATTTGCTATCTTGGTATAAATTTCTCATTTGTTTTATTTGGAATGCGTATTCATGTATTTAAAAGGGAGTTGTAGTAGAAAGCAACCTTAAAATGGTTTATAAAGATATAATTTCTTTAGTTGCAATTAACACGTTTTTACCCCTCCTTTTTTTTGTCTGTTGTGTTCGTATAGACGCAATTTTTACAAATGTTTTTTTTCTAAGCATTTTGCTAAAAATATCCCTTTTAAAAAGTGTTCTAAAAGGGAGATTTTTAGCGAGGAAAAAAAATTCTTTTGAACTCTCACCCTTGAAGGACCAATCATAATGAGGGAAAATCATGATACCTCTTTCTTACCCTATGAGATTGTGTGAAGTTCCAAATCATTTTCTTAAGTCAGAAACAGTCCCAGAGGCTAAATAGTTTGAAAAATGATAACTCATATTTCAGTCCACGTGCCATTTTACCATTAATTACGAGATACTTTATATTAAGGAAAGTAACGTTATGTTTAATAATAAAAATCGAGCTGGTTTGGCGTAGTTTCTTTTTTATGAATAAATATTTGATTTTGTTGCATGTTCGAATATTTTAATGCTAGGGAAATTGTAAAATTCTCTAAACTCATCCCTTTGAAATGGCAGTCTTAATGAGAAAAAGTCAAGACATTTATTTTTAACCTTTGAGATTACTTGGAGTTCCTAATCGTTTTTCTTTAGTCATAACGGTCTCAGAGACTAAATAGTTAGGGTTAATTAATTTGTAAGATGATGACTCATATTTCAGTACGGGTTGTCATTTATCCAATAACTTCCAGCTACTATATTAAAGGAAAATATCATTATGTTTAATGCTCAAAACTCTTTTTGTCGAATTGGTTTGCCGCAGTTTCTATTTTTTTTTATTTATTTTTTTTTTTTTGTGAATAAATATTTGGCTTTTTGCATGTTCAAAAGAAAATTTTAACGCGATGAAACTGTAAAATTCCTTAAACCCATTCGTTTGAGGGTAAGTCTTAATGTGAGAGAAAATCAAGAAACTTCTTTCTTACCCTTTGAGATTACGTGGAGGTTCTAGTCATTTTTTAAGTCAATAACTGTCTCGGAGTCTAAATATTTAGGGTTAATTAATTTGAATAACTGCAACTCTTATTTCAGTTAGGGCTGCCATTTTTCCAATAGCTACCAGCTGCAATATTAAAAGAAAATAACATTATGTTTTTAATGCTCTAAATTCCTTTGTTGAATTGGTTTGGCGTAGTTTCTTTTTTTTTGTGAATAAAAATGTGGCTTTTGTTGCATGTTGGAAAAGGCGGATTTTAACGCGAGGAAATTGTAAAATTCTCTAAACTCATCCCTTTGAAATACCATTCTTAATGATGGAAAAACCAAAAATACTTCTTCCTTACCCTATAAGATTATTCATCGTTAGGATTAATTAGTTTGAAAAACGATAATTCTTATTTCAATTAGGTGCCATTTTCCAATAGCTTTCAGCTGCTATATTAAGATAAATAACTTTATGTTGAATGCTCAAAACTCTTTTGTAGATTGGTTTGGCACAATTTGTTTGTGTGTGTGTGTGGTGAATACAAATTTGGGTTTTTCTTGCATGTTTTCACTATGATTTAATCAGACTTAATAATTTGAACTTTTAACTTGCTTTTTATTTAATTGATGAGAAATCCACAAAAGAAATAGAGAAAGGTTTGGGGGAAATATTTAGAATAAAAGATCATCTCTTGCAACGTTGATCTGTTAGGGTGACAGTTGACGGGAACAACGATTAACGCCAGAAAAATAGAGGAGAGCATAAACTTCTTGTTGGAAATGAAAGTGGGGGAGGGAAAAATCGAAGGATTAATCTTTAGCCTAGGGATTTTCCCTCGATTTGAAGTTTCTGCCCCTTTTCTATGGTCAGTGACTGTCACAGAGACAAGATCGTTGGTGTTAAATAATGTTCCAAAGAGGAGATTTTATTTCAGTCTGGATACTTGTGGTAGGAATGGAGGTGATATTTCTTGTTGTCATAAAACATTTGACAACCATATTCATCATTTTTGTGAGACTGTTGTTGGCTTCATTCAGTACATATTTATTGAAAATGAATGAATTTGAGAGGAATCCTCTTATGTATTTTTTTCTTCATAAGAATTTACTTAGATAAATTTATTTTCAAGTAATCTATTTTAAAAATAATTTATTTAGATAAAAAATGCTTACTAAAGGAACAAATAAAAAAATCTAAGAAATAAGAAAGTGTAAGAAAATAAATGTGAAAAAGAAAGTGTAAGAAAATAAATGTGAAAAGAAAGTGTAAGAAAATAAATGAAAAGAAAGTGTAATATAATAAAAAGTGTATAAAAATAAAAAATAATAATAATAATATTAAGTAGACATAGAATTTATTTTGAAATATTAGAAATTATTATTTAAATAATTTAAAGTTATTTTATTAATTATTTTTATTTTTAAAAATTACTCTTACGGCTTGAAATAGTAGCAATACATAACCCTACATAATTTTCTCAACTCTACTTCCAATGCATAGTTTGTGTATTAAAGGTAAAAGTTTGCATTTCTGCCAGAAGATTCCTTCTACTAAATAAACAGTTTTACAGCGGAGAAAAAGTTTCTGTCTACTTCAATGATTTTGAAAAAATTTTTCGCTTATAAACATCACCATGTTTATGCTGGGGGGATAGGCACGTTAAATCTGTAGGCCAAATATTTCTTTCTATGGACTCTTGAAGAAGGAGAGAAATATACAAAGAATTCATATGCTATTCTTGACGATGTTTGTTAAAAATTATGACAGCAAAAATATAACTGCAGAATAACATTCTTCACATGATGCATGGTGATTAATGCTGAACTTTGTTGCCTCTAACCCATTTTAGTTGTGAATTATTTTATTTAAATTCTCCAGAATTCCTTATAAATAAACAACATCCTTACAACTGCAACAATATAAACAACATCCTTACAACAACAACAATAAAAAAAAACAACATCCTTACAACAATAACAATATAAACAACATCCTTACAAAACCTTAATACAGGAAAGTTTTCCTCGTTCGTTCTCTTCAATGTTTCATTAATTAATGTCACAGAAATATGTTTTAATTTCTCATTCAAGATTTTCGAATAATATTTTTCCACTCGATTAAATCATTTGTATTACAGTTCGCAGCAGCCCCTCCAATTAAAAAAAAAAAAAAAAAAAAATCCCGAAAAATGCGTGAGACTAACAAATATTTAATTTGTTACAGAGAAAAAAATTAATAAACATTTAAATCTCATGTCTCTAAAAAGGATAATCTGTTATTTGTTTTTGTGCTACACATAAACACAAGATTATATACAAAATTTATGCTGAAATAAATATTCGTATAGTTTGTTGGAAGCTAAGCAGTAAAAAAAAATTTTTCCCAGCAAAATATATTGTTATGAAAATAATCGGGAACTTTAAAGTTTCTAAAATTCAGGATTTATTTGCCTATAAGTCAATAATTATTTATAGATTTGAAATTCGTGTTTATTTAAATTCATTTGTATTTCTATTTTTTCCGAAATATATTTTTAGTTATTGATTTAATTAATGTGATATAATTTTTGATTTGAATAAAATATTTTTGGCCTTCTTTCCAATCCATCTTCATTTTCCTTTGAGTTCATTCCGGGAAACATTGGTCTATTTAATAATTTAGAAGCTGTTATACAAACTAATATTTTTCGCCATTAATGCAACGATTCTAAGGATAAGTAATTAAGGATAAATTACATTTTAAATTTTAATCATGAACCCTTCATAGGAAATAATGGTTTTAATTAACTTCATAAGTTTGGTTTCACCCTAAAATATCTTTTGTCTAATCTCAGATTCTTGCGAGTTATTATCTTGTTCCTGAACACAGTGAAAGTGGTTTAGTTTGCGCCCTACGGTCATCATTGTGCACACGTTGGCTAAACAGACCGGGACCTACAGTTTAAAGTGGATTCTGAACAACTCACAGACATCTATGCAATCGCCAGGATTCGAACATGAAGCCTGTGGTACCAAAGGCCAGAACGTTACCACTTGGCACCAGGCCGCTTCTGAACCAAGTGAAAGTAATTTTTGGACTTCTTCTTTTGGACTTCTTCTTCAAGGCGCAACAGCCCTGTGGTGGGCCAAGGCCTTCTACTTACTAGCAGATTTTAAGACAAGGGAATGTTTTTTTCTTTTATGGGATAGATAGCTATGTAGTATTGTCATCCCTACGTCCAACTTTCTTCAGTCATATTAGAGCGGAACCTACGTTTAAAGTAGATTCCGAGCAACAACAAGCATCCATGGCATCGCCGGTACCAACCCGAAACCTGTGGTACAGAGCGTCAGAGCGCTAGTATACAATAATTACTAAAAATTTACTTTCATTTCAGAAATATATATATATTTCTCAAATGAAAGAAAAATTTTGAAACAGTTGACGAATTTTTTTTTGATACATTTTGAATTGTTTGTTGTCGAAGTCATTATTGAATATTTTAGTAAAATATATATATTTATTAAAATGTGCATATTTCATATTAAAATCTAAATCCTATTACAACCTGAAAAATGAATTACTTTTTTTTGATATATTCTACCCGTATCCCAATTACTCCAAAAAAAAAAAAAAGTGCTTTTGTTTTTGTCTTATAAAAGCCTTATAAACATTTTTTAATAAAATATATCTATGTAAAATGTATAAACAGTTCATAAATAAATTTCTTAATTAGATCTTGTCGAGGAAAGGAGAAGGAAGTTCCAGCTATAAATAAGAATTACTGGAAAGTTCTGAAGTTGAAGAAAAACACCACGCTTTAGATTCGTGATAAATTATGTCGCAAAACCTAAGCCAAAGAAAAAAAAAACATTAACTGAACTTTATGTTAAAGAAAAACTATTAATTTTCTTCCTGGCTAATAAATAATAAACTTAATAATAAAAAATGTCCTCTATCTCTATTATCTTTGAGGAGCATTTTTATTTTAGAGCCTCAAAATTAAGTAGCAGTTTCTAATTTATTCTCTGTCACGTACGTAGAACTTAAACTTACTTTTAAAAGCAACTGCCTTCGTATAATGTTTAAGCAGAGATTAGAGAGAGACGGCTTCATTGTGGATAGATGAAAGAATAATAAAGTGTAGCTGGACACTTTTCCCAAAGTTTCGATATTTTTTATCAAACGAAAAATGTATCATTCGCAAAAAAAAGTATCTTAAAAACACTAACATAAATTTGAGATAAATATACTAGTTCTATTACACTGAAATATTTCAGCAGAAAAGCAATTTTTTTGTTAAAGTATTTATTTCATTTATTTTATTTATTAAATAGTTAACATTACACAATTTTTTTAACTATTTAAAAATATCTAAATTTTAATACTGAATATTTTTGTGAAACAATTAGAAAAAAGTATTTCAGTACATTTATTCGAAAGTCGTACCGCAGTAACCTTCTGTATAGTATGCTGGGTTTTTGAACATCAACTACTACTACTACTACTACACTGTAGCTGAGTTCTCCCTTTACAGTTTGGGAATGAAGTGTGTGAGATTAGGATCTGGGACTTAAAGTGGATTCGAACCACTACAAACATCCATGGCATCCATCGCCGGTATTCGAACCCGAAACCTGTGCCAGAGCGCTAACCACTCGTCCCTCAGCTCGGTTTCTAGGCTAGGAGAACTTGGTTTTGAAACTCGACCAGTTATTCTGAACCGAAAACTACTTTGTTTTCATGTGAGATGGACACTATAAAGACACGATAATGATTGGCAAGAAACATTTTTCACTGCTCTCGAGGTTTGGTTTGTCGCTCAACGGTTCTTTTTTTTTTGCGCAATTTAAGCTAATTAAACAAGAACATACAATTTAACGTGGAAACCGAACTACTAACAAATATCATGCCATCACCAACATTCGAACCTGAAACCTGCAGTACCAAAGGCCACAGAGCTAGCCAATTGGCTATCAGTCCGCCATTGTGCTATAGGAGGTAGGAATCTTGAACACTCACTAATCCACCTGTGGGATTTTTATAATTTGTTCAAATTTAATACTGAATATTTCTGTGAAACAATTAGAAAACCCATTTGAGTACATTTATTAGAATGTCCTACAGGGGGCAACCTGCTGTATGGGGTAGGAAAACTGAGCTAGGATAACTTGGTTCGAAATTGGGCAAGGTATTCCGAACCGAAAACATCCTTATTTTTATATGAGAGAGGCACGAGAACTCCATTGGCCAGAAACTGTTTTCATTGTGCTCGAAGAAATAAGAAGCGAGGAACTTGAACACTAGTGAATTGAATTCACCTGTAAGATTTTCAAATTTTCAGTGACAAAATTTGATCTAATTCAGCAGCCCTGAGTAAAGTTGCATTTGCTATATTATATATATAGTTGTAGATACAAATTCATTCCTATCAAAAGGCCCAACGTTGTTCGAAATTATTAATCTATATTTCAAGATCCTTTGTTTTATCCGTCAATTTTTAATTCCATTATTATTTTAAATGTTACAATTCAATTTGATATCACGTGCTTTATTTTTGAGCATTATTATTGGATAATTGCTCACTTTGTTCACTAAATGCCTCTTCAAGTTGAAATAAATTTTATTCATTTATTGAAATGATAAAAATGACTTTAAATTTCAATATTTTTATTCAGTTTTAATTAAAAATGCATCCGAGCATCTCTATATATTTAAACTTCTTATCTTCATTCAAATTTTATGTTATTTTTTCATCAAAACTTCATGCCTGCCTTGAAACATCATGTACACGTATTTAATGAATTCATTAAAATATTGAAACCTTTCTTAATAGAGAGTTATTATTATAATTTTATTTTTTTTAGGAAACAAATTTCAAGAAGTCTGTTGTTTAAGTTTTCGCAAAATCTTCTACGAATATTAAATACTCAGAGGATTAATTATTTTTTCATTACTGTTTGCTACTTTCTGTCTCATTATAATAATTTAATATTTAACTCGCATGCTTTTTTTTTATTTAGTTAAACAGCAGCTTTCACTTTGAGTCTTTAATTATTTCTCGCTACTTATTTCTAAAAGTAAGTTTTAATCCTCAGTTTTTCTTTTTCAAGCAGTTAGTTCTCCATCTCTTCTTAACTGTGAAGCAAACTATAATCACTTCTAATATTATATTCTCTAAGTTGCTCGGTACTTCCTTTTATTAAAAAAATTATTTACAAATGTTTGATTGTGTTTTACCGATTTAAAGCTATTAGAATATATTTTTTTCTCTTGAAACATGAATCGAGTACATAAATAGAGAAAATTAAGTTGATTAAAAAAATAACTTATGTTTGTTGAACAATAATCTCTTGCAAAGTACTTGGGCTAATTAAGTAGCTAATGAAATAGCACAAAGCTATAAAATAAAATTAATTTAGACTTTAATAAAATTGTTATGATATTTTCCAGTTATGGCCGAATTTAAAAATGTTGGAGACATTGTGCACTTCCAAGAAAATGCTTAGAAAATTCGAAACATAATTAACTTTTTAATCTCAAAATTTGATTAAAATGTAGCTAATTAAAGCAATACATTATAGAAAAATTAATTAAAATTGGTAACATTTCACGTGGCTCAGTGGGAACGTGCGCCGCTGGTGAGCATTAGAGCATTCAAAAAACGAGGAGTCACGATGACATTTGGGATGTTCAGTATCTTTCCTTGTTAGTCGGATTACCTGGTGGGAATTTTCCGGGTTTTCTTCCATAAGATACGCAAATGCGGGGGATAGTTTCCCTAAAAAGACCTTGCGGTAGGTACTGCCTTCCTTTTTCAGCGACACACACGGAGCCAAGTCAGACTTATACCTACAGTTCCCATAAGATACACAAATGCGGCGATAGTTCTCCTAAAAAGCCTCCCAGAAGGCATTGCCATCCTTCCTCAATGACACAGAGCCAATTCAGAGTTCTATCGGCGGTTTCTTCATCACAACAGAAGATGCCCCTTTTCTTTCCATCCATGAACAGACTACTCATGGGATGTAGATCCCACAATGCAGGACACTGAGGATTAGTCACAAATTTTCATATTCAAACTTTAAAATTTTTCGTATTAAATCAAGAAACTGCCTATATTTATTTTACCCTAAGCAAACACTTTTTTACTAATAATATTTTTTTTTCTTATTTTCTGATTTTCCCATATATATTCATCAAATTGTGTAATCTCATGATCTGTCTATAATTTTTAAGGTAGGTTTCAATGGGATACTAAAATCTCAGGTAATTGTTATCTATCGGTACCTGGATAAGTAGGAAATCGGGCTTCCGATAGGGGGCGTTCTAGGTCATTAGATTTGGATACTCAGCATTAAGATTTGCTTTAACTAAACCTTAGCAACTAATCAAGACGAAACACATTAATAACTCATTTTTATCTACTTATTTCAAACAAGTAATATAAAAAAATTGTAAATTAATTCCTATTTTTTTTTTTTCACTATATTGCACAAAGTCCTTTATAAATAATTTTCTTTCATTTTTTAAGTTAGAAAAAAATCTCTCTCTCTCACACACACACACAATTTGTCTCTTTCACATACACACTTTCCATCTATCTCACTAATTTATTCACATGTTTCATTTTCCATTTTGTTCCCTCCTTGATTCAGACTAGAACCCAAAAAATGAAAAAGAATCTAAAAAAGCTTTTTCCGGCAATCTACAAGCTTTGCCACTGACTGTATTTATTCCTAAATTCCATATCCTGCTAAATATCTTATATAAGATATTTTTTTTTTCTCTCATATAAAACTAAAATGAATTATTTAAATTTAATTAATGAATTAATATTTGAAAAAAAACTGTAACATCAAGTGTCATCCACTACAAGTTTAAAAAAAACTTGAACTTGAGTAGATAAATAAAAAATATTTTATTAACAATTGAAAATTTGAACAAGATATATAAATATATATAGGGAGAATGTGAACTAATAGTAGGAATTGAATAAACTTATAATAAATAAAATAAAACCTAAATTGTTCTCAACTAATACAATAGACGGAAAAGACACTATATTTTCAATATTTTAACTGTGCATTCTCAAATTTAATAGCAATATTATTCGGTGCATAATAAATTTAATAATTGTTTGATTTGATATTAAATAAAGATGGCTTCAATAATGGTTTCATGGATCATGTAATATATAACAATGAAATTCAACAATGGTTTCGTGTATCATATGATATATAACAAAGCAACTTCGACAATGGTTTCGTGTGACATATGATATATAACAAAGAAACTTCAACCATGATTCCAAAGATATAATGACAATGATTTTAACAATGCTTTGATATATCATTCATAACAAAGCCAATATCGTATAATATTTTGTAATCCTCCTCCTTTCAATGATATACATAGGACTCTAAAAATAGCATTTACTGTTTATTCTCGAAATTAGACGTGGGTAGTGTAGTCATGATACTCTACATATGATAATTCATCCAAAAGTTAATGGGATTTCATTCATGGCACATATTTATTTATTTTTCAATTAAGGAAAATTAGCTTTCATAATGATGAAAATGGAAAAATAGACATTCATAGTAGTGTTTGATCCAATAAATCGAATTGTCCAATTTTTATTCAATCTGTTATATTTAGAGATTTTTCAAGGCGTTTTTACCTCAGATTTTTTTTTATTTTCTTTTTTTTTTTTTTTTTTTTTTTTTGGTAGCCGTTAATATGTTTTGAATTTTATCACAATTTGATCTCAATTTTTTTTTTATTCTCAATTTTATGGTTTTCAAGTTGTTGATGAAACTTTTTAATAAAATCAAAAATATACTATTGGAATTATGATCATGCTTTATTTGAATTAATGTTGATCATGCTTAATTTAATTGTAATGCTGTTTTATTTATTCTTAATATAAAAACTGGAATATAAATTTAGCCCGTTTGAATTTAAATTAGATT
This sequence comes from Caerostris extrusa, assembly GCA_021605095.1. Taxonomy (NCBI): domain Eukaryota; kingdom Metazoa; phylum Arthropoda; class Arachnida; order Araneae; family Araneidae; genus Caerostris; species Caerostris extrusa. The sequence continues at coordinate 116,721 of BPLR01007420.1, forward strand.
TGGGATAGAATCAAATAATAGACAGATTTGATAGATTCCAACACAGATTCATCACCAGAGGTTTTGAGATCACCCAACGATACATCGCTATTTTTGTCAGTAAAAACTCTTCGGTTCTTGTTAAATTTTTACTTCTTCTGTTTGAAAAAATTACGGACAGAAATTCCAATGATAATAAGCTTAATAAATAACTATCCGCTCTTCACCAATATTTTGGTTCTTGGAATACAACGAGCCAAATGTTCACAAAACATCATGAAAATGCAATAAAATGATTATTACCAACAGTATGATTTCACGAGTGAACTTGTATTTGCGTCATATTAATATAAAATAGCCCCACATATTTTTTTAGACAAACACAAATTAATCGACACCAGCATTTCAAAAGATGCAAATCTTAGATACAAGTATACTCAAGATTATTCTTTTTAAAGAAAAGAAAAAATATGAATAAATTATAACGGTCTCTTCTTTCAACCGTATCATCTACTGCACATGTTTGAGACTCCACCACGCTGGATGATATTTTTCAAGATCTACCTCATCATTCCAAGTTCATTTCACTGGATGCACAGTATCCTTCTCTGTGCCCTGATGGAGATTGATAGACTCCAACACCAGAGAGGGAGAGAGACATATGGCATTCGAGACAACCCACCCCTGCAGTCTCTCTAAACTTTGATCGATGGGGGACATAGAAAAGGCAAAGGACCGTATGACATCGAGTTCCCTCTTCTTTTGTCCCTAAGACTGAAAAAAAAAAATACAACTAAACTCGCACTTTTTATTTAAATATATGCAAGGTCATCTACCTATCCCCTTTTTCTTTCGCGTCTTCTAATAGGGAAAAGTCATGCAAAGGACTATTTTTTTTTACATACATAAACCCCAGCAACGCAATTACATGAACCCCAGGCTTAGTCGGGTTACTCTGATGGGAGGGGTATGTAATCCCTTCTGTTCATACTTAGTGTAGATTTATTTTTTGTTACTTTCAACCCCCCTTGCATTTTTGATGGAAATTTTATTTATGTAGACCCTGTGCCTCCCGTCTAAGAAGTATCCACAGCAGTGAGCAGTCTAGACACAATTTAAAAGTACCAGGGTTCGTTCCCGGAGATTAAATGAGATTGATAACATTCGGATTCCCGTACTATAGCATTTTTATAAGATATGAGATTGCCAGTGCTGTTTTGAATTTTTGATGGATAGGAGACAGAGAGATTGACTGTTTGTTCAATTACAGTGCGGATTTCTACCAGCGTAGATCCCCTGAATGAGATATGACTATCATGTTATTTTATCGGTTCATTGAATGCAATGACTATGTATAATTTACGTTCACATCATTATTAATTCCATAGTCTTGTAGAGAATGGTTAGAGGGGCTTTTATTATGATAAAATCATCTGTTATTTAATGTAGTAGCTTATACGCTCTCACGTATCTTTCTATGAATGTCTAGATTCACCATACAAAGGGACTACCATTTTGGTAGATCTGATTTGTTAACTGGCGCTACTGAAATTTGAAATAATACATCCAATGTTAGTATTTGAAAGTTTCCATTCCCTTACTACTCTCTGAACACAACAGAAGTACTTTTTTAATCTACTGTTTTAGGCTAAAAACATTTGGACAATTGTAGGGGATTGTATACAACTTGTACTGTTTATATATTATAGGGTATATACAATACAATACAACCATATTGTATAGGACTTGTATTGTTTAGGTCAATTCTCCTTCTACTGTTTAAAAAGGTAGGCTTCCAGTTAAGCTATTTGACCGAAATTGAAAAATTCTTTAATTTAAAAAGTCCACTTGCGAAGTCCAAACTTTCTCAAATTGCTAACCACCAGATATCCAGATCAGTGTCATAAAAACAGCAAACATTATCCTTAATTGTATTTATTCTAAGGTGAATGTAGATTTTCTTTGAATTACAAGTAAAAAAAAATCCATGAATTAAAATCCTGCGTTTAATACCTAACGGCGTATAACCCAGTCATAATTTACGGTGGTAAAAATGAATAATTTTCTGGTATGATACACAATTTAGTTTTTTACACCTGCAGCTGCTTCTTTATGTATATCTTTTATTGCGCATTTACATGGTGAACAATTCTGGCACTAATAAACAGGTTAATTCCGGATTCGTTTTTACTTTTGTATCTTTAATCGAGAAATAACTAACGTAATCAAATAATGATAGTAACCAACCAGCATAGCACCTTTCAATTTTAAGAGCTTTTGATGCGATAGAAATACGAAAAAATTTACATATACATTTAAGAGGGCTGTAAGAGTTTGTAAGTGTATGAGGACCATAGTGGGATAAAAAGATAATAAACAATAAAAATAATATAAATAAATAAAACCCTAATCCCAGAATGTAGTAATAATCAATTTTAGCTTTCATAACAAGAAATAAAATATTTGAAAACTTTTATTAATTATCATACATATTTATATAATGCCATGCATCATTTCTAAATGTACATCCATTATTTTTGTCGCCGTAGCTCTCGTATCTCGGTGAATCTTTAAAAAAATAGGTTTATATTTCTCATTAACTTCCGTTTTTATTTTGGAAAAAGCGACAGTCTATAATGAAATTAGAAAATTTTAAAATGTTTAACATAGAATCTGCGAATTATAAGAAAGAAATTACATAGAATATAGGATGAATTATTATAAACAAATGTTTTTATTTGTATAATTTTTTCTTTGGAAATATTATGACTATTTGAAAATTTTTATACATAAAAATTCTAATACATTTTTATTATAAATGTTGCTACTTAATTACAAAGTAGTATTATTATAAAAGGTATTCCCTTACATTTTTTTTAAGATATTTTTACTGTAAAGACATTAAAACTGTATATTAACTAATATAAAATGACTCTAAAACACGATTTAACTTTTCTTAATAAACAGTATTTTACATTTTTAAATTTAAAAATAATGTTTTTTGTTTATTATCTGCGAAATGAAATATCAGAAATAAACTTTTGAACTTTAATAATTTTTTTTTTCCAATTATAAGGATTTCTCATGTACCCATTAATAACTTATATGATCCCAAGTATACTCGTATCTCACATTTGTATAATTTCAGGGCGCGACGAATTAACGAACGCGAAAATTACTTTTAATTCTGACTAAAAACCTATATTTTGGGGGATACATCTCTCTTGCTACGAAACAAACCTGAGTTCATTCTGGAGAGCTGCGTGTTATAGGGTGCATTTCTATTGGCAACGCGAAGTCAACTTTTTGGAATCAGATTAGAGATTGAGAATAATTAAACTGTTTTTTTTCAAAATTAGTAAAATTGACGATAATTTTAATTTAAATATATTTTATATGATGACTTCTAAAGCTCTGGCGTTTAATCAGATCATTATAGTTTTGAATTCAATTCGAAAGGATAAATTTACATCTGGATCATAATTGTAACGAATCATACTTTGGAATCTATTAAAGATATTCTTCTTGAACAAAACTGTATTTCAAAAAAAGTCCTTTAGTAAGTTAAAAATGGTAATTTTTACGTAAAATAATTTATTTTTAAAATTTTTGATATCAAAAGCAACTTTTGTATCTATTCCTTCAGTACCCAAATTTTAGAAAAGAATTGCGTGCTATTATAGGGTGCATTTTCATTGGCAACGCGACACCAACGCAAAGCCAACTTTGTCAAACAGATTGGCGATTGAGAATAATTGAACTGCTTCCTTTTTTTCAAAACTAATAAAAAGGAAGATATGTTTATAATAAAAAATTGTTTGATCCAACTTTTAATTAGAATATTATAGTTTTGAATTCAATTTGAATAAATAAATTTCTATTCGAATTGTCAAGATAAAAACCAGATTGAATTTTAAGAAAAAGTCCTTCAACAAGATTGAGTAAAAAATTGATTTTTAAATCTTTGAACAATAGAATAGCTTGCTTTTTCAAGTCAATAGAAAACTAATCAATAGAATTGGCTTGCGCTTACTATCAAGCCAATAGAATAGGCTTGCTTACTATCAAGCGAACTTGCAAATAATACGTTTGCTTACTATCAAGACAGTATACATGGTTTGCAAAGAAAATAAGAAAACCGGCTAGATTAATTAGAATACAGGTTTTGAATTAATTTGAATAAATAAATGTATTCGAATTGATATAATAAATTATACAGCGAAGACAATTCTGATCTATATTTCTGAATATAATAAAAAGATTGTTCTGTAACAAAATCTTTGATTGTGAATAGGGCTTGCTTACTATCTAGTCAATAGAATAGGGTCATTGCTTACTATCAAGTCAATAGGAATATGCTTGCTTATATATCAAGTCAATAGAAATTGGCTTGCTTACTATCAAGTCAATAGAATTGGCTTGTTCACTATCAAGTCAATAGAATAGACTTGCTTACTATCAAGTCAATAGAATAGGCTTGCTTACTATCTAATCAATATGAATAGGCTTGCTTACTATCAAATCAATAGAATACGCTTGTTTACTATCAAGTCAATAGAATAGGCTCGCTTACTATCAAGTCGACAATAGAATTGGCTTTCAAGCTTAGCCATCAAGCCATTAGAATAGGCTCTGCTTACTATCAAGCGAATCTCTGCAATAAATAGTAATACGCTGCATGCATTATCAAGATACACAGTATACATGGTTTGCAAAGAAAAATAAGAAAAACCGACACATTTTCATTTATTTTTATGCTATAAATATTTCTTTTATATTCAATTTCCAACTTGTTTGCACATAATAAACTCTCAAAACCTTTTCTTAGTACGAAGACACACTGGAAAACAGTACCGTTGCTGTGTCCTTTCCAGGAAATAGAAGCTCCTGATACTGTCTTCTCCAATCAATGCAAAGGAGGCCTCTAAGGCGACATGTTTGTGGCTCTGTCATTCGATTGCTTGGACACTGACTGACGGTGATTGGAAAATCCTCAGAAGCACCACGTGCGTCCTACTCTAGTCCAATCACGGCTTTGTCAACAAATCCGCTATCTAGCAACTATTCCTCTGACCGAAAACACTTCGCTTTTTCATTCCTCTCTCTTTCCATCTGTCTCTATGTTAGAAAGTAATGTTATTCAAATTAGCCACGCCTTGGAGATACGCTTCTTCGAGACAAATTTTTATTTTTCTTTTATTTTCCTCATGGGTACTTTTTCTTATCTTTTATCCCTGGGAGGCATACGACGCGACGAGAGATTTTGGTACATTCATATTTTGCTTTTATTTTTACTATTTCCTTATTGCGTTACCTCTAAAAACTGTGCGAGGGCGCGAAAGCGAAGAATGCAAAGTCGAAATTTCTTCGTTGCGTGCTCTTCCCCTTGTTAGAAGCACTTTCGAGCGCAATTTCACCTGACAAGTGTGTCGTGCAAACAGTTATGCTCTGGAGAAATAAAGTTTGGAATGAATGCCTGATGAAAATTGAGGAGTGAAATATTTCAACCCTTTTGTCTAGCTGGCTGTGAACATTTTTGAGGGGGATAGTTTTTTTTTTTTTATCCTGTGAAAAAGGGGAAAGTATTTGGATAATCGAAAAATATTTTACATATTATGCATGCTTTATTTTCATAAAGGCGAGAAAAAAATCTTGATAATGGTGACTATAAAATATTGGTAAATGATATAATATTAAATATTGGGAAAATCCGTGTAATATAGTAATTTTTGAAACCTTATTGTGTTGTATTTCCTAGTGTCTAGCACCCTATTTTTACCATAGATGCAAAAGTTATTCTTGATAACAGAAGCTTAAAATCACTTATTTTTACGTAAAGCTGCTCATTTTTAACTTGTTAAAGATTTTTTAAAAATTTCAGTTTTGTTACAGAAATTTTTTTTTATTATATCACAAAAGAAGATTTGCTAGTAGTATGATCCAGAATTATTATCTTGTATAATTTATATCAATTAAAATATAAATTTATCCATTCGGAATTGCTTGCTTGCAACAGTCAATATAATAGCTTGCTTTGCTTGCTTGCTTTCTATCTAGTCAATATAATAGGTTTGTTTGCTTGTTATTAAGTCAATATAATAGGTTTGTTTGCTTGCTATCTATAGTCAATATAATAGTTTGTTTGCTTGCTATCTAGTCAATATAATAGGTTTGTTTGCTATTAAATCAATATAAACAGGCTTTTCGTTTGCTTGCTATAACCAATGGAGTAATAGTCTGTTGTTTTGCTTCGCCATCAAGTCAATATTTAATAATATTTAGGCCTAAAATTTTATCATTTGTCTCTTGACCAGAAATTATCTGATATTTGTGTCTCTCCAATCATCAGCAGTGGCCCATATGACGTGTTTGTGGCTCTGTCATTCTATTACCCGGGACACTGAATTGACGGTGATTGGAAAACGCAGTTCTCACGTGTCCTAATTTAGTCTAATCACGGTTTGTCAACAAATCCGTTATGTAAAAATATAATGTTGACGGCTGGGAAATACAAAAAGTTATATAATTCTTGCACATTTCTTTTTTTTATGGTGTTGTATTTCTTAGAATAGAGTAACAATTTCTTCTTAACTGCTTACTATCAAGTCATTTTGTAAAAATGTCTGTGCTTTTTACAATCAAGTCAATACGATTCAGATAAGAATATAGACAGATTGCTGATCATCAGTTTGATCACCAAATCACAAATAGAATAAAGGCTTGCTTACTATCAAGTTACAATAGTACGATTTGGTTTACTATCAATCAATATAGTCATTTCACTACCGCTGAATCCTGTAATAAATAGAATGTTTGTGCTTACTATTTCTAAAGATAATGACATCATTTATTTTGTGCTATAAAATATTTCTTGGTATAAATGTTTGATTGCTATGAAACAAGTGGAAATTGAATATGGAAAATATTGCAGTAACTTAAAATAAAATGTGAAATGCCGATTTCTTATTGCAAACCA
>BPLR01007421.1:0-127576 GCA_021605095.1 Caerostris extrusa
TTTGTAAACTTGTTTGCCAAAGAGGGAAGTGGAAATGACTTTCTTTCCAGAAGCTATTGATAGTTAAAGTTTGGCTTAGTTACTATGAGGACTTTAGAAGTAACGTCCATTTTGATTGTGGTGTATTGATATTTCTTTTTAGCAATGTCGTGCTCAAGAAAACTTGAGATTGATGATTGGATTTCGATTATGAGTAATGCTAGTGGAGAGTTTCCTTGATAGTTTTTTTCGTATTCATGCTATTTGTTCATTTACAGGATCAATTTTGAGGTTAGTTTGAATAACTAAATTTCGGATATAAAAAGGAGATAATGTGATGATAAAATTTTATTTTGTGTGAATTCTTTTATTTATATTTTATTCCTTGGCGGCTAAGTATCAGTTAGAACGCGCCGGTCAGGATGGGACGTAATACTTGTCGGAACTTTATTTTGGTTGTTTCTATGGTGACTTTAGAGGTAACGTTCATTTTGATTGTTGTGTATGGATATGTCTTTTTAGCGATGTTGTGCGCAAGAAAACTTGATTTCGATTATGAGTAATGCTGGACGAAGTTGTTGTGACAGTGTTGGGACGGAGTACTTGTCGGAAAGAGGAAAGTTTTGTTTGGAGTGATGATTTAGAATATTTTCGATGAGGAAGACATTTAAAGAAGATAGTTAGCTAAAACATTTGTCTTTCGTATATTTTATTACAAGGAAGGTTATTTATCTATTTTGTTAGACATGAGGCCGAGTTAATCGACTTCGTTAACCCAGTCTATCTCTTTTTCAAAAAGTAATAATTAATTTCGAGGTGTCCTCGCATGTCCTTTACAGAAATAAAATGGCTTGAAATTTGCTTTGCATTGATAGAAATTCTGCATAGAGTTCGTTATTCTTTCAGTGAGTCAAAAAAAAATTCTCTGAAGAACTCTAGTCGCAAAACACAGGGAGCACCTTGCGCCCCACCTTGAGCTTTTGGACAGTCATATGTAAAAATGTTGTAGAAAGTTAGACAGGACAAAGAGCAAGTTCGATACACCTTGAGCGAGAGCATCAGAGTTATCTGCAGATAGTCAAGCAGGGAATTGAATTTATGGGCAATCGTATAAACATGTGGTAGGGAGTTGGACTAAGGATTGAACACACGGCCAATTCGGGAGTATTCACCATCTAAGCAAAACTTTGAAAAATCTATTGCTCAGGAAGTTATTGATGGAAATAATTAGATAAAGTGGAAAATTTAGGTGAATAACTTTCAATATGAGGTTCTCGTATTTGCAGTCGATCGAAAGATTTTTGTACGCCAAGAAATAAGCCACATGTTATTAAGTACTATTGAAACCTTTGATAATGATGTTAATGACGTGTAAGAGCTGATGATTTTTTTTTGTGTTTTGGCCTGAATCTAAATTAATCTGGAAGAATATTGTTCTCTCTACAGAACTGAGAGAATTCTTTAAAAGATTTTTGCTATCCAACTTATTAGGTTTCTCCAACAAAACGATATTCTGATGATGAGACTTTTGATAGTGCTACACGACTTCATTTGGAACTGTTATTGGAGGCGGTGAAAGAGGAGTTATCAGCAACGCTATTGAATCTTCGTTGTGCTAGATATGATTATCGTCGAATGGCTTTACGTTCTCTTGAGAAAGAGTTAAAGATTATTAGCAAAGATGTCAACTTTCTGAAGGTTAGAAAACTAATCTGGAGTACCAAGAAGGTGGTTAGTTTTATTATATTTTTTGGTGAAAAATTTTATTGATGTAAAATTTTTTTGGATTACGTCCTTGCAGGAATTCATTCCATTTGTTATTACTGAGATTTGATATTTCCTTTTAAGTTTAGCTATATTGCCTGAATTCATTACAGCGCTGGGCCATGGGTTGAAAACCTAAATGAAATTTTAAAAAAATGCGGTCTACGTGAATTCTTCAAGAATGAATTAAGGAAAAAAATTACTTTCTTGGTTTGATGAAGTCTTATTAGTTTTATATCAGCAACTAATTCATATTAGCGTATTTTTGATTAAGAGACGTTACTTGTAATTATGCATTAAATCACTAAGAGTGGTAACCTTTTTATTTAACTAATCGTAATGATAGAATAATTTGCACCACTAATAATTATAAACAATGCACCAATATTTACGTTACGACAAGTACCATCTTGTTAACCAGAAGACATTCAATTCAATGAGCCTGAAAAAAAATAAAAAAAACAATAAATACTAAAAAATAATATAAACATATATATTTATCATAGAATATTAATTGTCTGTTACTCATATGAGTGAAAATATTTCATGTATTAGGGGGATGCTGCTTTAATTTTTTACGTCTTGGGTTATTTAAATTAAATTTCTTAACAGGATTTTTAATTACATTTTTTAAAAATGTAAATGCAGTAAGTATTCTCTGGCATACATAAAAAAAATATTATCACTTCTATTACACAAGGAATTTTTTTATTTTTATTATTCAAGGATTTGAGAGTGAGTAATTAAGCAGATTTGAATTTTTTTAAAAACTGAAATGGCTTTAACGTAAACTTAAATATATATGTCAGTATGTTTTGACACAACACATATGTCAAAATGTTAAATATATATGTCAGTGTCAATTTTTGACATTTAAAAAAATATCAAACGTTGTACCGAGCCAAAAATTCTACCAACCGTTCAAAACCATGTTATAAAGTATACATTTTTATAATCATTTTATTGATAAAAATAAAATTTTTAAATATAATTTATGCTTTTGAGCCCTAGGCTGAAAAATATTCATAATATTTTTAAATTTACATTAAATCATATTGTAAAAATTTATTTATAATAATTTAATTAACTTCCTGATAATATTTTTCAGGCTAGCTTTCATCATTTGTAATATTATTAGTTGGTTCAATTAATTGAAAAATTGATTGATTGAATAATTCATTTCATTGATTGATTCCTTTCATTGGTGAATTTATGAATCACACAAATGATTCATTAATTGATTGATTCATTTCATTAATGAATCAATCAATTAATATTTTTATACTTTGAAAAGAACAGACTAATCCAGATTTAATCAGTTTTTAAACTGTCTGAATTGGTTAGCCTCACAAGACTCAAAGATTTATGAAAGAAAATCCTTTGACATGCTAAAAGTGTAATAAATTCAGATTAAAATGAAAGATTGTATTATATAGTGACTCATAGCCATCTCCAAGTACAATAGAAATGTTTCTTTTGTAGATAAATATCAACAGGATTATAAACTATGTAGACATTAGACACACCAATAAAGGATTTAGCATTACGGCTTATATTCATAAAAATTCTTGCTGTAATTTCACTGATTCATGGCACAGCCTATCTTCTACAATCTTCAAACCTCCTTCCTCCCCCCCCCCCCCGTTTTCTTATGATAATTTTCCATGAACGTCATGAAGCTTTGTTCTGAATACTAATAGCATTATATATTCAAAAATTAAAATTCAAAATTAAACATCTGTCAGTTAAAGTATACAAGTTAGCTAACACAATTCTATTTCACATTAATTTAAATTTGTAATCTACAAACCTTTTCCTTGCTATCTTTTTTTTTTTATATAGATAAAGTGTCAAATTTAAGTGAGATGGAGTGTCAAATGTAGATGAAGGTAGATTTATGTGGATGAAGTATCAAATTGATGTGAATTATAGAGGAAGTGTCAAATTTTATGTGTTCTGTTCTTCGAGATGTCAAATTTTAATCATTGCGTTTTGTTTCCACATCTTTATTTATAAAGAGTGTATGTGTGTTGATATCTATATTTATTGCACGTTTGTAACTATAGAACTTATCAAAATTTTTATTTCCAGTAAATGCATTCATTTTTTTTTATGTGATTCAACAAAAAAATCTCTTTGGTTGAATTTTTAAGTTATTCAATTAGCTTTGATTTTATCAGATTTGGTTTAATATTTATTAAAAAATGCAAATAATTAAAATTTTGAATTGTTTTATATGGTCCTCAGTATTCATTAATATTGAGAGGTACAGCTGCTTTTTAATGGAGTTTATAATTTCTTTATTTGGGCATGACTCAGAATCATGAAAATTTCTAATTACTTTCAATTAAATGGAATAAAAGCGTAGATATTGATAGTAAGTTATCAATAAAATAAATTCAAACTCAAGCTAAACGACTGATTTTCTGCGCATCATTTATTGTGCATTTAATCATCTTGAGGGAGCAAAATTTAATTCCTTGTAATAATGTTCTAGATAGCTATTCGTAATCTTTAATGTGATGCCTTCTTTGTTGAAATCTTAAAAGTTTCCCATATCCCACCAATAACCATGCCTTTCCAAAATCGCAAAGGTTCATCAGATCTGGTGAATGAGTAGCTATGAATAAGAGAATGCACAATGGATTTCTGGATTAACTGTAAAATTGTGTCAGAACAACTGTTAAACTGATGTTACATATCATGATGTTGACTACAATAAATACATAACGAACAATAAAACATATATAAATAAAAAATACATAATAACCCTTGTAAATGTATACGTTGTATTTTGAATTAATCCTTGCGAATGTATATTGTATTTTGCAATTACCTTTGCAAATCTACATTGTATTTTGCAATAACCAAATAAAACAAAAATAACACAAAAAGCCACTCTACAATTTTTCCCAAATTTTGCAAAAGCCACATTCGTAACGCATTTATGACTTATTAAACTGGAGGAAGAACAATTTTTCACGAAATAAATGTGTGAAACAATTGAACAAAAATAAACTGGATAAACAAAAGTAAAATATTTATTTTTGGGAGGTATGAGAAATTTTCTTGAAAATTTTGTGTTTGTTTTTTTTTTTAATGACTTTTTTTTTCTTTTGTTTCAAATGAGTATTGATCACGAAAAATTATTGGTTTTTATAAATTAATTTTATAGAATAATTATAGGTATATTAAATTTATAAATACAGCAATCTGGACAAAATTTTAAAACTTAATTAATAAGAATAGAGTGTAATCTCTGGTCTCTCTAAAGCTTAATTAATAATAAAATAGAACATATTCTCTGGAGTAAAATTTAACAAAAATTTTGAAAAGCATTTAACTCCTCTTAATAAAATTTAGTTATAGATAGAATAACGCGAGAATTAACGTTGGAATTAGAAACAGTTAGAGGTCTTTTGCAGTTTGCATTTCAAAATAGTTGTTAATTTAAAAGTTAAAAATGTAACTTTTTAAAGCATAAGAATTTAATTTCTGATCTATCAAGGTAACAGAGAAAAACACGACAAAAAAACAGGAAATCGCAGTTTTAAAACACGAGGTAATGGGGGATCCGAGTTCGAAGCCCCTGCAGACCAGACAAGTGTAATTGTATATGTCTATGTCGCAGTTGGGTGCGATAAAATTGTCAGACTCAATGAGGTGGATATCTCTCAGTCGCTCCCTTTAGAAAGATCTAAGGTAAATCTACTACAAATCTGTTGTTTCGAGACGAATGATATCGGTCAAAGTGCCCAGCATTCGAAAACAGTGATAATAAAATTGATCTTTTCAGAGATATTTACACATATCTCTACACCATTTTTCTAAATTAAATTTAACCTAAGTAAAAATCTGTTGAAGAACTATTTTGCAAAAATATCCCTTAATAATGAAAAAAAAAAAAAAATCCTCTATGTTGGCCCAGTTTATATTTCATTCCATGTAATAATATAGTTTCGTAAATATTGTCGCTGGGCTTAGAAAGAGGAATTCAAAAGCCCCTCCGAGTTGTTTTGACAAAAGTTAGTTATGATTCTTTCTAGTTTTGTGAAAAAAAAATAATAAAGTCAACATACCTTTGTATTCATGATTTACGACTCTTCGATCGCATAGGTGGAGATTACTAATATTTCTTCATTACTTTCGATTTAAAAAAATCAGTTAACCATAGAATGGAATCCTGTTTTCTCTACTTTAAAGAATTTATCTCTTAAGAAGTTAATCGGAATAATACTTTCAAACAGAAAGATGAATCATAATCGGAAATTGACTTCAAAACTTATTTTAAACCACTATTGTAGCATTACATAAAGATTATTAAAAAAGATAAGTTTTTTTTTTTTAATGAATTTACATCGTTTGTAATTATTCGTTTAAGTCTTTAAAATTTATTTTTTTCCGTTGTAGCTATCCATTATACCGAAAGAAATGCGAATGCAAAGTAAATGAGGAATCGTTTCATATAATCATACTTGTTTTTTTTAATCGCTTCCATCAATATTGCCTTTCTAAATATCATGTTAACGAGATATGACAAATTTAGGAAATATGTAAAAACATCTATTCAGTCTATTTAGGCAACCACATTATTATGAATAATTAAGATAAAGTATTTCTCGAGTGATAACATGCTTATTGAACGGGATAAAGTGGGCATTATCATTATCCTGGTGCACGTTGACCTGTTAACTTATAAAAATCGATATTAAACCTATCGAATCAGTGAGGCAATTTCGTCCTCGTTTATCAAGCACCTCCTCTATTACATTATCAAGTGGTCTTGCCTTTTATCATTTTTTTTGTTTCTTCTCAAAGAACACTTAAGCGATTATTCATGATTTATTGCCAATTTCCAATGACCGTTTTAAGGTCTTATGATAGGTTTTGGTTCTTTTATTTACTCGGGGCTAATACTTTTTACTTCTTACTCTCTGTTTTTCTTCGAAAAAAATATTTTTTCGTTTTCCTATAATCGGGCAGTGTTTCTTGTAGATTTTTGTCCATGATTAATAGAGAAAATATCACTTGAGAAAGAAAGAGGCCGAAAATGCTGTCCTTTGTCCAAGGTCATCCGCTTTGACAGGCAAGCATTTGACATCCATCCATCACCTGTGATCATCCAACCAAACAACAGCTGAGGAGGGGCCTTTTTTTTATTCTATTAACGCCCATCGGTTTTGTCTCGGTAACGCCTGCTTTTTTGACATGCCCTGCCTAAAAAAAGGGAACCGACCTTCGAATTTTCGATCGCCACTTTGGTGTGGCTTGGGTAAAAATTTGAGCTATTGGATCCATAGGTGGAAAATTTTCTGGAGTAAGATTTCTGCAGTTTTGTTTTTTAGTATCCGATAACAGTGTATTTTTGACCCCTTCTTCTGACAAAGTGAGGTAATTTTATTTTTATTTAAATTAAAGTCTCGAATTGCTTTCAGTTTTGTCCGTTCGAAATCTACCGAGAATTATTTACAAAAGAATACAAAAGTTAAATTTTAAAAAAATTCATAATTTTTTTTTTTTCCATTTCATAAAATAACAAATACTCAGTAAATGAAAAGATTAAAAGATTTTGAGTAAAATCAAACTTGCTTTCTAATTTGTTAAAAAGAAAGAAAGAAACAAAGTAAAATAATTTAATTGCAGTACAGATTTCAGCAATATGAATCGAATTGGAAATTTCAGAGTAGTATTTCTTTTAAGTTTTTTCTTCCAGCATCATGTAACAATATGCTGGTAAATGATGAAATGATTGTTCCATTGCAAATGACAATATATTTTTATAGAGATTTTCCTGCAATGTATATACGTATATTCCAAAAGAATTAAGCACTTGCGAAATATGCTACAAAACTTTGAACTCTCTTCTACATTATTCGCACTTTTCCTTCCTTTTTGATATATATATATTCATTTATTTTACTTACCAGGTTCATTTTGCAATGCAGATGTTTTGTAATCTGTGCGATCCTTCTAACTTAGCGTGCATTTTAATCTTCTGATAATGTAAAGCAATTTTATTTTTAATCTATTTAAAATTGACAATTGATTTTCTTTCTCAACTGAATACCTAACAATGCTATTAATTTAATTTTATGCCCTTAAAATGGTAAAAATTGAATGCAAACATATTTAGTAAAGTAAGAAACCCATTATTATACTGTAAGAATTATCCCCAGCTTTAAAAGGGACAACAAAATGTATATAGTAATCAAAAACAAAAAATTTCTGTAAAATAAAGAAAATTCCATTTGTTAACTTGCCTAATTAAAAATTAAATTGATATATGGAAGTGCCAATAAAAATTTAGCTATCAAACACAAAAGTAGAAATTATGAAAGTTAGAAATCTTTTATACTTCTTTCAACATGTAATGCAATATATTTTAATCCTCTGTCCCTGTTGCTTAATACAAAATTACAATTTTTTTATTTATTAATTTGATACCTCGCAATAACTGCATACACAAAAAAAGAAAAAGTAAAAAATTCTTAAATATTATGTCATATTTAAATATTACGGTATTTAAAAATGTTTTACTATTAGGTTTGATAGTTGATTTAATTAATTAAAAATTAGAATTGACGTTCTTTTAACACATTGTAGTTTATTTGACATTGCTAGATATATTTAGTAAGAAAACATTATGCAGATTTTCATTAGTACATATACTTATGTTTTACTTACGTGTGCAAAAAATGCAAAAATGGAAAATGATATTTCATCATATTTCTTTACAAGTCTTAAAATGTTGGATAAGAAGAACTTGTGCACAAAAAAAAAAAAAATCAATTTTAAATTTTAAAAATTATAAATTCAGTTGATAAAAATTTCTTTTTCAAAAGTTAAAACAATAAAATTTAAAATTTTGATTTTTGAGAAAACATATCTGCTGGTATAAGAGTTAAAAATTAATATAATTGTGCTATAAAGTAAAAAAATATTTTTAAAGTATTCTTTAGCTTTTAAACACTAAAAAAAGCGTTTCTTTATAATATAGAATAAAATAGGATCTTAATATAATATTTTGAAATGAAGAAATATTGATTTGAGAGTGAATTAGTAACTGTTTCTTTTTTAAATAGATGAAAGGGAATTGTTGTAGAATTAATAGAATTATGTATTTTAGATTAGTAACTTTTATCCCACAAAAATAACTTTGGTTTTAAGCAGCTTTGCTATGATTATACTGATTGTTGCAAGGATGCAATAGGTACAATGTAGTTACCAGAAACATATGTGATAATTTTCATAAAAAATATTATGATTTCTCAGAAATGGATAAAAAATATCTTTTATAATAAACTCATTTTGTATAATATGAAAATATTATTGTTTATATATATGAATAGTGTTTTATTTAAGTTCAAAATATTTAAAAGCATTTTTTTTACATAAATAAAAGAATCGTGTAGAAATTTTCTATAATAACACACAACAACAACAAAAAAAAAAATCCTGTGTTCCACAAAACAATTTAAGTTTAAATTTTAAAAACTGCAAAACTGGAAATTTTATAAATTTTACGTTTTTAAATAACATTTTTAACTTTTTTTCATTTTTAGCATAATAATTATTATTTTAAATGATATCCACCTTTTATGAATTACTACAAAAATTATGAAAAGTTTAAATTATTAAATTCTAAATTGAATTAATATATCTTTTCCCTCTAAAATTCAATGGGAACTTGAATTTCCATAATAGCCTATTATATGCAAATTATCGAAAACTTCGAGATCAACAATGCTGGGTAACATACTAGATATTTAATTAATTAATATCTATGCATTTTTAAATGAAAAACACCTTAATAAATACTGTAGAAAATTTATTATAAAAACCTATTTCTTAAAATAGCAAGCTTTACTTAGGTGTTATTTCTTTTAATATATATGCCCAAAATTGGCCAACTTCTTTAAATGTAATATACCGCAATTCCTGCCTATGTTTCACAGCCGTGTATAAGCTACTGGTGTAATTTTCTGCATGAAGAAATAAAAGATCTAGTATTCGTAGTAGCTGAATAATTCGCGCTTATCACTTGTGTTCTATAACATACCATGCACGAATTAAATTGTTTTTAAATCATTGGTTTAATATTAATATTAATTTATGACATCGCAGTAATATTAAAAATTGCATTATAAACTTATATATAATTAAATTATACTATCGTTCCAGGTACCACTGTTATAATATAATTACATATAATAATAATATTTCTTCAGACCGCAAATTGCACCAGTAGTTTATACACCGCTGTGAATCATAGACAGGAATTTCGGTATATTACATTTAAAGAAGTTGGCCAATATTGGGCATGTATAGTAAAAAGAAATAATACCTTAGTAGTGCTTGCTATTTTAAGAAATAGGTTTTATAATAAATTTTCTGCAGTAGTAATTAAGTTGATTTTCATTATTGTTGTTGTACTATTATTATTGTTGCCTTTGAGAAATGTATTGTATACATTTTAAAACTAAATTAAACTATATGAATGTTAACCATTTAAAATATGCCTTTTTTTTTAATTATTTAAACCTATACACCTTTTAATTATTTAAATCTATATGCATTTTAATTATTTAAATCTGTATGCCTTTTAATTATTTAAATCTGTATGCCTTTTAATTATTTAAACCTATATGCCTTTTAATTATTTCAACCTATATGCCTTTTAATTATTTAAACCTATATACATTTTAAAACTATCACGTAAAACATACTATTAAAGTGAAAATAAAGTTTTATGATTATGAATATGTATTCAATAAATCTATTTTTACGCTTTATATAATTATAATATCTTTTTACAAGTAATCGTTAAGGATCATAGTAAAAACTATGTTTAGTTTTCCAGTTTATGTATGTTCTACAATTGTAACACAAAGCCCTCAATTAAAACTATTTGCTACTGCTGTGCTTAATTTTGTATTTCAGTGTAATTAATATCAGTTTGTAACAATTTAGCAATAAGAAAAGATTTTAATAAAGCATTTTAGCATTAAGTATTAATCAAATTATAAATTCTCAATAAATTTATAACAATAGAAAAATGGATTTGAACAGAAAATAATTATTTTGAGAAATATTTCAGTAAAGTTCCCGAGATGAAGATGTTAATTTAGCTTTTATAATATTAAGAAGTTAATGTAAAAAAAAGTAATATTAAGGAAATGATTATATTATGAACAAAAATATTTTTGTAAGAATGAATTAAATGTACATTTGAAATAGTTAAAACTATACCAGTAGAATATAAATGTTTTAATTTATAGTTATGGGCCATTATTACATTTATATCTTATCGCTAACAAAACTTTAACTGAATATATAATTTAATATTTAAGTACTTTTTAAATAAAAGTCAATTTATATAAGGATGCATAAAGTTTATTTTAAAAACATACTTTTAAAAGAGAGAGCACTTTTATTTCTTATCAGTAGATATCCTCAATAAAACCAAGCTTCAATAAATTTCGTATATCATAATTGCCTTCTATAATTCGCAGTGGCGCAGTTTTCGACGTGAAGAAATGAAAGATCTGGTTTCTATAGCGGCATATATGTATTTACAGCGGTATATCATATTATAAATATATATCATGCATAAAACTAAAAAAATATTTTTCAATTCTAAAGAACGTTTTTGATCATATATAAAAATATATTAATTTAAGATAAGGAAACCGGAAAGAAGAGATATGAATACAAGTGCTATAGTTAAAACAAATGAGATTAAAAATTTTCAAGATATTTGTGATTTTCAAGTTTGTTAAAGAGCTGAAAATATTGATCAATATAGTAGTTAATAAATAATTTAGCCTTAGAATTTTTAATTCGCATTTATGATTCAATCCAGATCTTTTTTATAGGCTAGCAATGAGTTTTGCATTTTGTTTGATTTATAAAAATAATGATATGCATATGTACATACATATACGTATGTTCTGCCTGAAATTTTGAGCTACTATAAAAGCTCTTTTAAGCAACTTTATACATTCTAAAGCTCTTGTAATCCGTGGATTATAGAGAGCAGATTACGATACTTTGATATTGTCTGTCGAGGAAAGAAATCAACGAATTTTAAGTAACAGAGTTAAAAAAAAAAATGTGAAATAACATGTATTTGTATCATTTTATTTTTCAATAAAACCATATTCGATCATTTTGGAAATCTAATAAACAGTTATTATTACATAGTAAAATTGTTACAAAACTTTGATATAATTATAAATTTGTCCTAAAATTATAATTTTACAAAGCAAATGAATTTTTTTCCCAGATTTTTGGTTAAGCACTACAGTATCAGATAAGAATATGAGGATTTCTTAAATTTTATTTTTCAATAAAACCATATTCGATCATTTCGGAAATCTAATAAACAGTTAATATTACACAGTAAAATTGGTACAAAACTTTGATATAATTATAAATTTGTTCTAAAATTATAATTTTACAAAGCAAATGAATTTTTTCCCAGATTTTTGGTTAAGCACTACAGTATTAGATAAGAATATGAGGATTTCTATAATTTTATTTTTCAATAAAACCATATTCGATCATTTCGGAAATCTAATAAACACAGTAAAATTGGTACAAAACTTTGATATAATTATAAATTTGTCCTAAAATTATAATTTTACATAGCAAATGAATTTTTTTCCCAGATTTTTGGTTAAGCACTGCAGTATCAGATAAGAATATGAGGATTTAGAAAAAAAGAAAATAATCATGTTAATATCACAATTTAATGTTTTAAAAACAGCTAAAAACGCGCCAACCATATATATATATATATATATGTTGTAACTTCATGTAGTTTATTATCTTTTGTAACATTTTTAAAATAAGTCATTTAATTGATCTTATTATTAAAATTCTAAAAAATACATTGCGCAATTCCCGTCTTTTTTTATATATGCAAGTAGCGATTTCTTACTAATTTTGCGGCGCTGAACACAAAAAAATAACAGTAAAAATTGGCGATTAGCACTTGCTTAGAAAAACGGAGGAAGTCAGTTTTCTTGTAAATAAATGTAAAAAATGAAATGTGGAATTGCGTAAATTTATATAATGTCCCTTACAAATTATAATAATTTGGGAATTATATGGCAAGGATTATAATGTGTTTTTTTTTTTATAAAGTCTCGTATATTGATTAGAGATAAAATGTGTAATTAAAATATATTGCATATACATGAAATATCTGAAAAAGTTTGATTTAGAATCTTGATTCCCAAGATATTAATCTCGTAAATGTCTTTATAGCTTCTATTGAGTAAAACATTTAATACTAATTTGTCTGAAGGAGACAAATTGAGTCTGATTGTCGGTACTGTTTTTGCCTAGGATCTAAAAATAAAAATGTGATAGCTGTTTGTTGTACGCTGTGGTTTGTGTGATAAAGAAACGGTTACAGTGAATTTGCTTTTATATGTTAAACACATGATATTTTTAGAGATGTGATTCTGCTAATAATTTCTGCTATATGTAAGGAAAAATGTCAGTTGAAGTTATAAAAATGTTGCATCTCCGCTTTAGAGTAAAAGGCATATCACCTATATCTAGAAAGAAAAATTGGAAATCAGGGCAAATCCTGAGCCCTATGCTATAATTATTGTCCAAGAAATTCTTGGAAGAAATTCTTGGATTGGTGAGAGCAAAGTAGTCAAGTTAATAGCTGCTACTTCTACATGGTTCAACCTCTTTGTGAGGGTATCACAAGGTAAAAGTTTGAATGTGCAGTAACCGAATATACCATCTGCTATCACCATGCTAAATATACCATGGTGAAGAGTTTTCCATAACGGAAATTTCAAATGAATTTCCCTTTGATCTAGAGGAAGATGAAGAAAAAAATTTTATGTTATGCTTTACAGTACTGAATATGCTTTTACATGGTGATGTTATAACTACACCACACACTCTGTCTCAAATAATCTTGTTAGAGCTATCCAAGACTAAGGAGAATTATTTGCAACGAGACTTGGAGAATGGAATTTACTCCAGGAAGATGTCTGAATGACTTTGTTTCGAAATAGTGATGAATGATTTCTGTCTTATTTTATACAAGAAAAATTCCTTATTTTCTGTTCTAAAGTCGATGGCTTAGTGATGAGAGTCGGTTCTCTCAGTTTTCTCTCAAAATTTAACATTATCCTAAGCAATAGGGGCTATTCATATATTCATCCAAAGCAAGTCTCCAAGCAATATTGCTGCATAATGGAAACCAACTTCCATTCATTCCAGTCGGACACCCTGTCTCTATCCAAATTTGAATCATTTATTGTTTAATACAACATGCACAGCTGGCATATTTGTTAGGATTTGAAAGTGTTAGCGTTTCTCATGGGTCTTCGATTAAGACACAAATACAGTTCTTTTTTATGTGGAACAGTAGAGCCGAAACTTTGCACTATGTAAAATAACTAGGTCTTAGTAGAAAAACATGATATTGGAGAAAAGAATGTGCAAAATTTACATTAATAGAGCCAAAAATAATAATAAATCCTACTCCACCACCCTTACATACAAACTAGTATTACTGATATTTTTTTTCAAAGTGGATTAGCTTTCAAGTATTTAAATAATAGAATTCCAGCAATTAGCATAGCTAAACTGAAACAGGGAATTTTCATTGGTCCACAGATTCGTATTTTCTTTAAGGATGCAAATTTTAAATGCATTTTGATAGTGTACTCCAACATGATGAGAAAGAAGCTATGAATATTTTTCGTCTTGTCATCGAATTTCATAGGAAATGAACTATAAGAAATTAGTGATGTACATGTTGTCTGCATACAAGAAACTTGGTGTCTCTAGAAATGCACGTCCTGCAGTGCCATTTGGAATTCTTTGCTATCTACTAGCTAGCTATGAGCGCGGTGAGCCATTTGGAATTCTTTGCTATCTACTAGCTAGCTATGAGTGCGGTGAGCGCTTTTATGAGGAATTTGCGAAATTAGAGAAAATATTCCACGGAAAATGATCCACTATAATGTTAGTAGATTACTGTTGGAGATTTTCAATGATGATTCTGAGAAGATGAATAAGCTACGACTAAAGCAATATAGGGTAAACATGTACATGCGTTTGTTAACACATTATTTCATATTGAAAAGAATAAGTTACAAACATTCTAGGAATGGAAATTTCAAATTTTCTTTGTCATATTCGTGTTAAGCAATCCAAAATTAGTAATCAATGATTATTTTAATCTCTGAGAAAAAAATTTATCCAAATTTGTTGTCCTATGAGAATTATAACGAATTATATTAAAAAATATACTCTTAAAAATATAATGGAGTTCTAAATAATGGCGACATTAATAAAAATATGACGTTAAAAATTGAATTGGCCAGTTTCATCTATCTAAAAATATGAGATATTTAAGGTTTTCAAAACTTTTACTGTTTTTAAGTACTATTTCCCTTAAATAATATTTTTGATAAATATTTACGCTTGTTATTTTATAGTTTGAGAATTATTTCATTAAGCATGAAATAAGAAATTATTCTTTTCGAAATTAAAAAATTATTTGCTTAGATTTTCACTAATATCATATTTTTATTTAATTCACGACAAAATTATGTTAATAAATAACTTTTTTTTTTTTTGCACTGTTCAAGAATGTTTATTTTTTCACAAATACAGGTTTCATGAAAATATAATTAAATATAAAACTTATTTTTATATGAAAGTTTAATAAAAAATATAGACATATTAACAGGTAAAAGTTAATATTTATATACAATTTACTGAGCATATCAAGTTATAAAAATTTTTTTCTTTATAAGTTCTCTTAAAATTTATAAACCCTCTTTATCTTTTTACAACAAAACTTTTAAATATTTTTACCTCTTCTTAAACTATATAAAGTTCAAAAGATATAATTAAAGATTTAAAATATTTACAAATAATTAATCAGGTATTTTGTGGGAATGTAATAAAAAAAAATCTTTATTTTAAATCTTAAATTAATTGAATATTAACAAATATTAGGAACAAAATAAACAAAAATGCTGTAATATGGGCAGATTAAAAATTCTGAACTAAATATTCCGTCTATTGAAAAAATAATGTAACTATGAACTGATCTTTCAAAATTTTTTATATAACTGTAAAAACCTGTTTGAGAACATGGTCGACACAACTTTTAATTTACAAGGTTTTTTTTTTTAATGCTAATTTTGAAAGGGGATCGTGAAACTAATTCATTTGTAATTTCCTGATCTAAGAATTCAAGTTAAAAATAAAATATTGATCATTATAAAAGTTTATAAGTATTCTCTCTCTCTCTTTGGGTTAAAAGCTGGTCAATAATTTTAATAAAATTTGGCACTCCCTATAAACTTGTAGTAATTTATCGCAATTTATAAAAAATACGTTAATTTTCATTGATAATGTTTCATTCATTCTAAATTTCATTTACGTAATTTACCATGTGATTTTTATTTAAAAAGTGTATATAAGACATTTAAATATAAATAAATTAAATACCAGAATTTAGAAGAAAAAAAAAATAAAATTTATTAAAATGTTCCTCATTCAATTTTAATACATTGTTATGCTAAATCTTCTTACTGAATGGTTTTTTTAGTTTATAAGGGGAAATGCATTTCTGCAAAATATACATGAGCTTTTGATTTTATAAGAAAACATTTAAAGATATTTAAAAATAGTTTTTTTTTTTTTGTAAAATTCCTTTAAAATAATAATAGATAAAGGAAAATATTATAACATAAACAAAAACGAAATCCGAATATTTATGGTTTACAAACAAAGTAATACACGGAATTTAAAAATTATTCATTAATACAGATATTTACATAAATACAGATATTTTATATTTTTGATGCAGTTATAGGAAATAAATGAAATTCTTAAAAATTTATGTTATTTTAATAAATTTTTAAACGGCATTAGATTTTTGTTTCATACTTTTGAAATTCCTTTTCCTTCTTCCTAAAATAATCCTTCAATAACATAATGATATTTAGCGTTTTAAAATAGCTGTCTAAAGTCGCGTTATATCTCACAGTAGATTCAATTATTTGTATCGGAAAAAAGTGGATACATAACACTTTGGAAAATAAAAATAGTAAATTAAGTTCCCCTTTATTTTTTATTGTTAAAAATATAAATTTAAAAATACAGCATAAAAATTATTAGAATTTTCATTTTTTAGTTATTTTATTCTTCTTCTTCAACGGCGCTACAGCACCATGATGGGACAAGTCCTTCTGCTTACTGGCAGATTATGAAATGTAATTTTTTTTTTTTTTACGGGGTAGGTTTGTCAGTCCTATCGCCCAACGCTCTGCAGTCATATTAGACCGGGACCTACGATGTAAAGTGGATTCTGAACAACAAACATTCATGGCACCACCTAGACTCGAACCCGAAACCTGCGGTATCGAGAGCTAGAGCGAGTTATTCTATTGCTAAGTCTTAAATCTTTATCAAGGTGAAAAAAAAAAAATTGTAACCTAGATTAAAAAACTTTTACTGATTATAATTCTTTTATTTAAAACAATATACCGTGTTGTAAAGATCTTTTTTTTTTTTTTTAAAAATAATTTTAATTTTAAAATATATTTCTGAATTAGAAAGAAAATTTTATGCTAAGATGTACGACATTCTACTCGTAACAGAAATTATGTATTTGTTTTTTTTTTTGTTTTTTTCAATGTTTTTATACCTAATATCAATTTATTTCCTTACAGATTTATAAGCTATTAGTAAAATACAATTATTTCATTGTTCATTGCATTGTTATATAAACTGGGATTTTAAAACTTTCAAATGAATAAAATAATGATGAAATTATTTTTATTACTATTTCCTGTTTTGTAGTAATCTTTAAATATCCATAAAAAACCTTTAAAAACATTGAAAATAGTTATTAAAATAATTGTGTTTTTTTTTTTTTTATTTTACGAAACCATAAAAGATACTGTTTCATATTAATATAAAGTAGGAATCTTTAAAATTTGTATTATTTATTTATTTATTATTATTATCATTATTATTTTGAAATTTAAAAAGATTTCTGTTTACAATTTAAATAAGAAACAATTACTGCATGCAATTTAAATAAGAAACTGCATACAATTGCAATGCAATACAATGCTACATACAATTTAAATAAGAAAAAAGTAACTCGAATGAAAAATACAAGAAAATACGTACTAATGGATATTATGAAGGAATCTTTCATTAATATATTTGACTCGTTCTATTTTCTAGTTATTTTCTTTAAACTTATATAATAATAATGTATAAACATAATTTTTTTTTACTATATAACAATGCATTTGAAAAAAATTAAACCATTTTTATAGCTATTAATTTGGAAATACTAAAAATTTCGGAATATCTTAAGGTGATTCCAGTTCGAATAAATAAAAGGTATGAAGTATTCTTGATCGTTTTTTTTTAACTTAAATTTATTCTACTCAACGAAATGAGAAAAATTTTCATAAAATGAAATGTATTTTTTTTATAACTGGATATCAGATATTTAAAAATATTTTTCCTTTTTTTAAAAATTTATTTTATTTAATTTCCATTAATCCAGTCTTCTACATCATCATTAAAATAATTTATATGCAATCCATCTCTGGAAAAAATTATTAAAATTGAAATAAAAAATAATTTGTGCAATTTTAATTTGAAATATACTATAAAAGGCTATACTTCTTCATTGTCATTAATTACTTTTGATATAAATCGAAATTTACTGTCATACTATTACTAAATATTAAGCTTTATCGTTAAAACCAACAAGTTCTACAGCTAAGTCAAGTACTATGTGATATACATAAATACTATTTTGTAATTTTCCAGTCGTTTATTAACAATTTTAAACATTCTTAAAGTGATGTAATTTCGCGAATTACGCAAATTCATGTATTGCAGCATCCCCCCATCCTCCAATTTCTACGCACTAACTTAAATCTGCTTGTAATATCACAGCTAAAATATCACCACAATAAATTATGTGAAAATCGGGAATTTCCTAGTGTAAATAATTTTTGTAATCACATACTTACATTTGATGGTTCTGTTTGTATTGTGGTAAAATTAATAAATATTGTCATCAGTAAGGGGTGCTATTAATAATATAATTATTAGTATAATAATGAGTATTAATAAAAATGTAAAAGATAAACATAAATAAGTTTAGAAATCAAATTTAAATTACCTAGACGTTAGGAAAAAAAGTAAGAAAATGAGTAATATATTTAAAATGTAACAAATGCTGAATAGTTTTTCCTAAATCGACATCAACAAATATAATCTTTACAAGCAAAAAACTCATCTTGCGAAAATGATATTGAATAGAATTACAAAATATAAATAAATAATAGTTGTGTCAAAAGGTTTTTTTTTTTTTTGTTGTGGTTGTCAATAAGTTTTTAAAGCCTCTAGTTCAAAATTACCTACCCCATTAAAACTAAATATGTATTTGTGAAGGTAGAATGGATGCTCATTTTAAATTACTTTTTATGGTTCAGTTTACGTGGATTCTTTCATTTTATGCTATTTGTTTATTTATTTTTTGCTGCATTTATGGTACATAGGTTGGACATATTCTTCAATTATGTATACCACGAATATTTCACCAATAAGCAATGGCAGGAGAAAATCCCGCCAAACTGTCACCACACAGTTAGATGCGAATCGTTGATAGATGTTTGCACATATTGTCGCAGAAGCATTGCGTTTTACGATTTCTGAAAGCAGTGACTATCATGGATGTCATTAGAAGGATTTGAAGTTCAGTATTCCTGCAGTCTATCTACACACGTTACCATTGTGCCACGAGACTAATGGAATTTTCACATAACCGCTGCTTTCGTGAAATCAATTACTTTCATATATGGAGGGGGTACTACACTCAAAAATAGCAAAATAAATTCTTTGATGCAAATCTATCTAAATTTATGAACCCCAATTTGACATTTTTTTTCAGGCTATCATACAAAAAGAAATTTATTTAAATAAAGAGCAGTTTAGAAAACATTACATAATAAAATATCATCTAACTTTTATTTAAAAAAAAAAATCCAGATTAATTTTTTAGAACCTGAAATCTAAAGAGAATTATTATTAAACCTATGTGTTTATTTTAAAAAAAAAAAAAAAGTATTAAGACGAATGATTTAATCCTACAAGCCATCGTAATCTTAATAATTATTAATTCATATTAACATATTTAATCTATATTTATTTAAATAAATAACCCTTTGGAAAACATTACATAATATAATATAATTTTATTTTTATTAAAAGAAATCCAGATTATTTTTGGAAAACCTAAGTTATTTTGAAATCTAAAGAGAATTATTATTAAACTTATGATTTTATTATTTTAAAAAAGTATTAAAACAATTAATTTAATCTTACAAGACAACGCAATTGCAATAATTATTAATACAAATTTAAAATATGCAATCCAGAAATATTATAAAATAAATAAAACACATTCTGCTTTTTACTAAATCTCAGATTTTCATTTAAGAAAAAAAATAAGATGATATTTTATTATGTAATGTTTTTCAAAGTGCTATTTATTTAAATAAATACAGATTAAATATGTTAATATGCATTATTAATTATTATTGATGGCTTGTAGGATTAAATCATTCGTCTAAAAATAATTTTATATTAAAAAAAAAAATTCAAATTTGGTTGTACTGTCATACGATAGTTGAATAAAAAATTTCCCAAACATCATTAAAGATTGAATGATATTTATTTTGAATCCATTGCATTATTAATTTTATTGTTCTATAAAACGAAAGAATAAAGACGTGTAATTTTTAGCATCTCTCAACAACAAATCAGATTGCATCCATCTCTTCCTTTTTGCAAGCCAAGACAAATCAAATGCTGCTTAATATTCCTCAATAATAATAACAAAAAGACAAAATTATCTCATTATCATTTATCTCAACTGATAGCTTTTCATCCATATGCAACTTTATACTCATTTCTTTAAATATAATAGCAATAAACCGAGTTGTAGAAGCAGATTAATATTCACACTTAGTTTGCTTAAACTTCTATTTCCAAAGCTTGAAAATGAAAACCTTATCTTTTATTCCAATTGTTCGAGCTGCCTTCAGTAAGCAGGCATTGTTTCTCTGATACAAGACAAACTTCTTTCGCTTGAATACTTTTTGTATCTGATAATTTCCCTTTCGCAGTGATTGGTGATCGATTTTCTTGACTGCTGCGTATTTAAAACAGTAGGGTCAAGTACCTGGCTTTAAAAGTAGGCTTTTTTTTTTACCTTTGGCGATAAGCATAAAAGAATTTGAGAGCACTGCATGACAATTCTAGTACCAATCAATCTGACATTTCATCCAGTATTTATTCATTCCTTTTTTAAATCTGTCAAGAATATTCTGAACTTTTTAACCCTTTCTCTGCTTCTGAATGTAGTTGGTGGGTTAAAAAAATTTTTTTTTTTTTTTATTGTCATACAATTCATCAACCGTATCTTAAAAGACATTGCAGATAAAGTTTTCATATTAAGATGGAAGCTCAGTATCTGAAAGACTTAAGAGAAAAGTAAATTAATGTTGCAATGTTTATGGTTGTTTTCTGAAATCACCAGAAAATCAACAACTATTTGAGGAGTTTTTTCTAATAGGCCACAGTATGATGATACACCCTAATAACTTTTGAAAAATGTTTACAACTTTGTTTTTTGTTTAATAACTTTTGAAAAATGAATACAATATTTGCAATTGCAGCTAAACCTAGTTCAATTCATGTTCTATAAAAAAATCAAATCAAAAATCAATCATCTGCAAATAAAATCATAGTAGTCAAACAGTGGGCTATTTTCCTGCTTGCATAAATTATCATGGCTTCACGATTGGCATATACTGACAAGTTTCAAGTTAAGGACAAGTCTTAGGGAGTGGCATTAACTTTTAATTGAATGACATCCCGAAATTCCTCGAAGGTGTGAGATTTATTTGCATGTGCACACTGCTTAAAATAACCACACAAGAAAAAATCTGATGATCTCAGAGGCCGAAATTCCTTAGCAATCGTCATGTACCCAAAAACTGAAAACTGTCACTTGTGGTAGTCTCATCATAATCATTTAATAAAGTAGAGTAGCCAATCTTAATTCCTTTTATTAACTTTGCTCAATTAATGAAATAAAATAATTAAAAAAAAGCAAACTGCCCCTGGCGAGGATAGAACTCACGACCTTCAGATTATTCCTCAGAGCTGATTATGAGACTGACGCGCTGCCTACTGAGCTACCGAAACTTGTGGGGATGTTTTGTTTCGCTTTTATATAAGCTGTACTGTAATTTCAACGTTTAAACTTACTATTGTGGCAGTCTCACCTGCACCCTTTGCTGGAAAAACTATTCTTCAGTATCATCTTACTATTCAAAATTTTTTTCTGTAACGCTTAGTCTTGATAGTGTCTATGATGAAGATTGGACCGATCTAAATTGATTTCAAGACATTACATTGCCTTGAAAGTGCACACCAAATTTCAACTTGTATACCATGCTGCGAATTTTGTTGAACCACAGGAGGGGCCGACGCTTGGCCCAATGGCAAGTAAGTAGCTAAAGTGAAGGAGAGCTGAGGTTCCATTACGTCTGACATTGTTGTTGGTCACTGCTTTCAAAGTCGAGGTTACTTGATGACGATAGTGGCAATGTATGCAAAACCGTTTCGCATCGATAGTTAAGCTGCTCGTGGGAAGTTTTCGGGACTTTATTTCTCATACAACACACAAGTGCAGAGAATTTATCCTTAATAATCTATCCTGAAGGCACTATCCTCCACCTCCCATGTCGGGGAGCTGTTAGTGGTCTACATGAGGTTCACAGATATTCCACCCTCAACTTTCTAACTGGTAGGGGGGCTGGGGGTTGTGGACTTTAAGTATCAGATGTGTAGAAAAGAAATTAATCCCATGAGAGTTTACAGTTGCATATGGGAATGTAATCCAACAATTAGCATAATCATTTTCAGTTGGTAATGGTAACAATACGAAATGAAAATAGTCCTCATCATTGTAAAACATACTATCAAAAAATTTTCTACTTGAGAAATATGCTACACGAATCAATCGTAGTAGCTTAATTTGTTGCTGTTATCAGTTTATTTGAATTCCTGCTTCACACTGTACGCACGAAACAATTTATTCACAATACATTTTGGCATTTTCGGTGCGAAATTAATATTTGGAATAATTTTTATTTCATTATTTCCCAATAACTTTCTGAACGATTCGAACAAAACTTCCTTCAATATCTCTTCCACTTTGGGCCTGTGATATCTATTAATTAGCAGTGCCAGTTTCTCTAAATCTTTTCACTAAATTTAGTATCTATTTTTAGTTGGTCTTTTTTAAAAAAATTTTCCAGTATAAAATATGCACCACAGCGTTAAACTAAGTTTTGAAATAATGTTCAAAGAAAAATATTGTTCTAGATAAGCGTAGATATTACATATGCTAGAAATCTGATCTTCAAAGTGGATACGCAAAGAAATACTTGGGGTTCATCTAGGGGGTAGCCAACCCAAATGGTCTTGGGCCACTTTGATCATCTAACTCCGTGAGTGAGGTTCTCTTGCCAAATTATTATCCCATTAAAAAAATGCGACCCACATAGGCATTTTTTAGCAAAACAGAATGAAACAGAACGAGCTATTATTTTTTAAATGTTGACTATATTCTCGCATTCAAAATAGATAATATAAGAATAATGATACTAAACACATTGTAATGAAATATAGAACACTAAAAATGAAATATAAAAAATATATAAATATAATGGAAATAAAAAAAAATTTAAGTTAATTTTTTCTCGTAATTTAGACACAAGGGCTACATTTTTGAATGTATGGATTGCACACATAATGTATTTTTTTAATACCATTGATTTTCATAACTGAAGCCTTATAAAATAAATACATTTTGTAAAAGTATGATAAAACTCATGGGAAGGATTAAAAATAATACTACTGCTGGTTGGCTTGGTCTGGATTGCAGGCTGACGATTATTTGCATGGTGTATGATTTATTCACGTCAGTCAAAGGTTCTCTTGCCAAGATTTTTTCGATATTACTACACAAATGCGATAATTTGCGTTAATTTTCTAAATTAAAAATATAAATTTTCAATTATTTAAGTGCATGTAAATTTTGCTTAAAATAAATAAATAATTTCGACTATACAATATACGCCACAAAATATATACGTATATTAAATATTTCAACTGTTTAATAATTTTGTCTATGTACACTTATTCAAGAATGTTTGGAGATTCACTGCCGTCAGAAGTGACGTTTAAATTTAATGTTGCTGGTTGGTTTTGAATCTGTAGAACAATGAATTTAGTTCCATTGTATGTTCACCTGTAATCTGACTTTAATTTTAAGTAAGTTATCAAGTAAGTTTATGGATATATCGCCTTTTGAATTTGACTGCCAGATCTTTCAAAAATTTTCTCCCAAAAAATAAAAATTATTTTCAAAAGCAATACGATAAAAAAAAAAATTTGCCATTTAAAATAAAATTTAATTTATTTGCAAATATTTTGTCTATTTATGTATTTATCATATTACCTTATTTAATATTTTAACCCATGTAGTCTTCTACCAAAGTTAAACTACAGAAAATATATGCAAATTCTGTGAGATTCTTAAATTAAAGTTCAATATGGAATCATATGGCACGTATAGCATTTTTTCACTTGTTTTTAACAGGGGGCTAAAAGAATAAACATCTTCAATTATTTCATCTTTGCAATTTATAGTTTTTGACGCATTTTTCTCGCTTATCATCTTCTATAACTTCCAAATAATATTCAATTCTTCTAAGATATCTATTTATTACTAATTTAGCATTTTTGCATAAATATTTTAGTTTTCTAATGTATAGTCAAAGTCTTGAGGACACATATAACATTTTGCCTTGTTTTAAAATCAATTGTCAGAATAGTGAGATGAATTTTCCTCCCAAACATCTTTAATGTTTCATTTGCAGTCATGTTTTTGTTTTTTGTAGTTTTGGACTCTTTTATCAGCTTCATTTACTGCCAACTAATATTCAAGCTAGGCTAATACTACTACTAAGACATTATTTGAGATACGCATTAGCAATTTTCTATGAGCATCGCGCTAGGACAAAACTAACGGACGTTTACAAAATCAAATGTCAGGTATTGAGATGAATTTTCCTCCCATACTTCGCTTTTTCTCTTTTAATAATATTTCTGATTATTCAAGTCAATTGTAATTGTAAACAGTTATCTAGAATCCTCAATCTAAATCAGGGGTCGCCAACCTGCGACCCGCCTTGGATATTTTCCGGCCCGTGAGATTTATCACACTTTTACAAAATGTATTTATTTTATAATGACAAAGTATTGAAAATCAATGTATTAAAAAATACATTATTTGTGCATCCATATGAACCAATTTGTTAAATCTGGCACAAAAAGTTGTTAGCGCTTTCATTCAACTTACGTCTGCGAATCGTTTTTTCGAAAATGAAAATTGGCCAAACCAACTCAAAAATAACGGACGCTAACCTGCAGCACCTATTACGATGGGCAAATACCAAATTGAGATCGATTTGTAAAAGCTAATGAAAGCGTGGAAATAAATAAATGTCACACTACTAAAATAAATATTTTTTAATGATTTCATTTATATTTATATATTTTTTTATATTTCATTTTTAGTGTTATATATTTCTTTTACAATGTGTTTTTAGTATCACTATTATTATATTATCTATGTTTATATGTAAATAATAGTAAACACAAAAATAATAACTCATTATGTTTCAATTTTCACTCCAAAAAATGTCTATAGTGGTCTAAATCTAATATGGGGATACATATTTTTATATGCGGCCCGCGGAGTTTAGGATGCATTTCAAAGTGGCCCACAAGATCATTTGGGTTGGCCACCTCTATCCTAAATCTTTATTTAACACCGATTCCTCCCAAAAATGCTTGTGTTAACACTCCCTAAACCTTCACAAAGCATTTGTTGTCTTTGTAAAATTTCTTATGATATTAATGTATTTGAGTGGAATTTAAAATTTAATTTCCTTTAACTATTAATGAAATTATTTTCATAAGCCATAGACATAAACCCTCCAAGTTAAGATGTTTCTTATAAAGATTCTGTGCGACAAGTTCTTGCTTCTGACAAACTTGTCCTCAAATGGCACACAACTCCTTTTCTTTATTATTTGTCTCATTGTCCTTATAACTATCTTTACCAACATGAGTTTTACTCATACCAGAATGAAAAATAGTTATACAATTCCTCACTCCCATTCAACCTTTTTCACTCATACCAGTTTTACTTACGAACTTTCCCTTATACAAGAATAAAAAAATTGTAATCACTCACTCTCATTCAACCTAAGGCTAGTTTGACAATTAATCTTCACTATATCATAACTTGAAATTATTTGTTTCATTAGTAATGCTTCTTTTCCAATCTTATACGATTTCCAGTTTTATATAAAGGACTAGTCCTCATCAGAAAGAGAAATTCCTTAGAATGTAACACTTGAGTGTCATAATAGTAGACTTCTAGAATTGAACAAGACAGCCATTTTCAACGACCACGCAAATTATAGTTAACTCGTCCAAAATAAATCATCTAAACTTGAGGTGTACTCCATCAATGTTCTTCTCAAAAAAGAAGAGAGATCTCATTTCTGTAAAGAAAGAGTAAAGGGAGAAAAGCAAATAATTCGATTTAGTTCACTTAAAAATTAACAAAAACTTTATTATTGCAAAATGTATTTGTTATTTTTTTTGGATAATTATTTCTTATTGATGGATATTTTATTACTATTTATGAACAGGTATTTACTTAATTTATGAGTAATTATTTACTGCATAATAAATAATTATTTATTGATTAATGGATAATTATGTATTGTATTCTGGGATTAATTGTTATCTCATTCCATAAATTTATGGATTGAATATAAAGAATTGCATTAGAACATGATGATGATGATGTAAATGAAGTGGTATATGGGGATGTGAAGCAAATAAGGATATAGTTCCCCTAATTCACTTTACATATGAACAGTTAGTTTCCCCCGTTATTTTTAATATGTGACTTCCACAATTTTCTACGATCGTTTAGACCGGGGCCTACGTTTTAAATTATTCCGAACCACTACAAATATCCATGGCATTAATCGGGACTCGAACTGGGAAATTGTTATCTCGAGCGCCAGAGATTTAGAATTCAGGCCCGCATTAGAACATTTCAGTTTATTTTTTAAAACCAGTTTACTTAGAAATGTTCTTAAGTCGCGTTAAAAAAAAATAAATGACAGCTCATTTATTATTTTAAATTTTATTGCATCCTATAAAAATGTATAAATTTTTTTTACTTTAATCCCTCTAAATTTGTATAGCATTTACATTTTTATTAAATATGAAAAATTTAATGAATTTTTTTGAATTTTATTTTTATTAAATATCAAAATTTTAAACAAAATTTAAATTATTTCCCATGAGAAATAAATACTATTCTATTTTATTCGCAATGAAAATAGCTACACAATCATAAAACTGAAATGCTATTCTTCTTCATTGGCGCAATAGCCCTATGGTGGGCCAAGGCAGATTTCGAGACAGGAGATGTTTCCTTTTTACGGGTAGGGTTATCAACCCAATGCTCAACATTGAGCTGCTCATTACTCATATTAAACCGGGCCAATGCTCATTGCTCCTGCTCATATTAAACCAGCCCATGCTCAACATTGGGTTATCACCCAATACTCATATTAAACCAGGACCTATGGTTTAAAGTGGACTCCGAATCACTTTAAACATCCATGGCACCGCCGGGACTTTAACCCGAAAACTGAGGCCCCGAGCTCTAGTAACTCGGTATAAAAAATGAAAAGTTATACATTTAATCGTTTGTTTATAGAATATGTAATCAATAAATATTACACGAAACAAAAGTTCATATTTTTTTCTTTCTGAAAACGAAAATACAGAAATCCCATATACCACAAATTCCGCTGAGTGACAAGTTTTGAAGTAATCATTCATATATCTAACTACGACAGTTTTATGCGTACTCCCGTTTTATTTAATCTTAAATGAGGAGATATTTCTATTTTTGTCATCGTCGTTAATCTGGCAAAAAAGGAAAATTTTTCCTTCTCCCTCGTTAATAATATGCCAGCGATCGCATTATGAACCTGTTTTGCATGTTGAAATCATTTTCTGAAACCTTCGTTAAATTACGAAGTACTTTCTTATTTATGTGTACTTGCATTCCACTTTCCTTCATTTACTTGAAAGAAAAGTGTCGCAAGTCAAGAATTTTTACTTTTGAGGAAAAGATAAAAAAAAAAAGTTTATATGTAATTATGCTGTCAATACAAATAGTCTCACACAGAGCAAATGATTAATACAGCAACTTCTTTTTGATGTGTGTTTCTTATCCCACTTGGTAGGCAGCAAATTTAGACCAATTCCAAGAACCCGTGTGGTCTTATGAAAGGAAGGAGGAGGGGGCAGCTTTTGTTGTGATGGAGCCCGTAGGTAGAAGTCTGACTTGTCTCTGTGGCGATGACATTTTATGGGGTAGGGATTATTTGCCCTGCGTCCAATAGTCATATTAGACCTGGACCTACAGTTTAAAGTGAATTCCGAACCATTACAAGCATCCATGACATCGCCTGGACTTGCAGTGACAGATCGCTAGTCACTCGGCCATCAGGCCCCTTTTTTCATGTGTTTTTCTTGTTAATAAATCCACACAAAATCTTGCAGTTTATTAAATAGCATTCAAATTGTAACTGTTTGTGTTCTGTCGGTTTTTTTTTTTTAAATTTATTATTATTATTATTATTTTATAATGTGAGAATTCTTCAAAAACTTTTTAAGTATGTTTAAAAGGTCATCTCAGGCATTGAATCTTTTCCACTATATTTAATTTTCTTGAAATCGCTTAGAAGTGACGAAAGTCTTTCAATAAATCATTTTCATCGCTCGTTCTAATCATTTCTTGTTATACCACACTTAACAAAACCTCAACATTATAGTAAGTTGACGTTTAAAGATGTTTCCAAGCTCATAGCTTTTGCCTCTAATCTTACCGTTAGATCGTTTCGTCAGATAAAGATTCAGGTATCGCATCTCAAAAGCGTCATATAAAAAAATTGGAACTTTCTATTCTTTATTTCAAAACAAAGGTAGACAATTACTGGAAGACATATTGGTTCGATAAAACAAACTTGATTATATCTGTCAGCAAATTCATAAGATATATGGCTTTGTCATGGCTGTTACTACAGTAATAGAAGCCCTCCAGATCGTTATTTACTTATCAGACAGTCCATCCGAAAAAAAAAAAATATATGTGCATCAATTTATTTATAGAGCAACGTAATCCTTATTCATCCATTATGCTAGTTTTTATCGTGATTGTCGCAACAACTCAGCTTCGGTTGAACGGGCAGGCAATTCAAAAATATTTATCATAAATAAATAGTACCTAGAAATCAATCGGATAATGTATTTAAACAACCTCTTTAGAAGAACAACTTATTGAGAAGATTCATGTAAATCAGTTTGTAAAAAGTTATTCATCAATTTTAGACTAGAAGCAATTCATTTCGGACAAAATGCTAAAGAAAGATTCTATTTTCACTCGGGAATTGGTTAACTTTCCCAAGTCAATGTAGTTAAGATAGGGAAATTGTATGAATAACCATCTTTCTTGTGAGTAACATCAATTATTATAACAGATATCTAGAGATTTATTATGATCCCTGATTATGATCACTAACAAAGTCGTTTTGATATTAACGCTCTCGTGCATTTATTCTATGAAAACACCAATGTTAAAAGGACAATATCTTTTTTTTTTTTATATATAACTGGAAAAAAGGATTTTTAAATTTCTCAGAATTATGAATGTTAAAACATTTGAAACAATAGAATTAGTTATATATCTTATAGTTATCGTTAGAATAACAAAAGAACGGAACACAATGAAAATTCAATGAGTTAAGGCTGTCAAATTTTTTTGATAGCTATGTGATACAATCTAAGCGGCTTGCAAAGATGTTCTCCAACAAACAGCCTATCTCAAAGTTTGTCATCACTTGAAGGCTTTGAAGGCTCTTACCAATTTAAAAAGTTTATTTCATGAAAAATAAAACAGGCAATAATCATGTTATGATATTTACACCGCTATCTTGGAAAATTGTTAAATAGTTACTACTATGTCCAAAAATTTACACCAATTTTCAATTTAAAATTCCCGGAGATTATGGAATTTCAATTTTTTTTTTCTTTTTAGGTTGCTGACACTGTCCTTGACATATGCGTGAAATTTGACGTCAAAATATTCATTAGTGTTTGAGTTACGCTTGGCTTTGTGAGACGATAAAACTGATTCCGGTGATTTTTGAAATGTCTGAATTAAGTGAGCAAAGACATTGCATTAAACTTTGTTTGCAGAAACGTATAGAATGTTGCAGAAGGCATTCGGTGGGCATTCCTATATCGGAAAAAATATTTAGAAGTGGTATAAACAGTTCAAAGAAGGCATAAAACGCGTTGAAGAGGAAGATCCCTCTGGTCGACCGTCAACCTCAACCTACGAAGCTCACATCTAAAAATTAAAGATTTGGTGCTTGCAAACCGTCGATTTACAATTAGATACCTTGCTGATGATGTTGAAAATTTCAAAAGAATCAATAAATTCCATTTGGACCTCAAACGCATCACATCTCGATTGGTACCGAAAATATCGGAAAGAAATAAATGAAGAATGCGCCAGCTCACACTGCATTGATTCTTCTTGACCTTTTCGCCGAAAATGAAACCTATATCATTCTACAACCACCGTATTTACATCGTGCGATTTCTGGCTATTCCCTAAACTCAAAAGACCACTCCTGGTGACGCAGTTTTAAGTCGATTGAAGAGATTCAACGTTAATCGGCACGCGCTTTGAAAGCCATCCCTGCGATGACTTTTTAGCATGCATTGAGGATTGGAAAAGAAATTGGCATAAGTGCATTGTGTCCGGAGGGGATTACTTTAAAGACGATGAAATAAATTTGAAAGAATAAATAAAGAGTTTTTGAAAAAAAAAAAAAATGGTCTTACTTTTTGGGCATAGTAGTATAACATAGATGATAAGGGAAAAGTTCAGAGGGCATACTAAAACACATCTAGATTTCCATCTTATTATCATTAGCCCTTTCATGGTTGAAGATTATGCAGATCAGCTATAACAATTAAACGGAAGTTAAAAATCTATAAACATAGCGTACGGATCGTACGTGTAGTTTCAACACGATTTATGAAGACAATTTGGTAATTCAGGTCATATCTCAAAATGATTTAATACGGTAACCACTTTTCATCAAGACATAATTAGCAGGCTCATTACATCTGTGGTGATTTAATGTAATGTTAATTCTTAATTAGTGGATTCCACCTATCATCTTAATTTCTGAAGCCATTTATGATGAATGTTGATATCCATCGCCTCATAAATCTTATGAATAAGGATGCTTATTTTTTGTGTGGAAAGATTTGGCTGGAAACCACGGTTAAGGTTATTAAAAAGTAACGCTACGGGCAACGAACGCACCAGTTACGGACTATATATCTATGTGGGTATCAACTCATAAATATTTTTTCATCTTATTTAATGCTTTTAACCTTTAATTTAAAAGTGGCTGCATAATTAACGTTAAAGGTAATGTTCCAAGAAAATATTCAGTATTAAAATTGGATTTAACGAATAAAAATCATTTAAAGATAGAAATTTTCCTGTTAGTAGGTGTGAATATTTGTACAAATTTGTATCTTTTTTTTTTTTAATGGTGAATCTATCTATATCGGATTTCTTTTTCTTTTTTGAGTTAAGTTTTTTTTTTTTTAATAATAAATAAAATTATTTTCTTAAAGTTTTTCATAATGGGTATTAAATCCAAATAAATAGTTTGAACATTGTTTTAAAATGCATTTCGATTTTCGATCTAAATTAATATACCTAACTATATTATAAATAAGGTATTAATTTAGAACGAAAATTGATCTTTATACATTATAAAATAAATAAGAGAAAAAAATGATTAAAAAAGGCCCAAGGCAACATTCAGCATAAAGCATATTTGCTTTCAATTTCATCAACTTTATTAGATATAAACAAAGCATTTTGTATAAAGCTTTAAAATAGTATTTTTAGTCGTACTCTTACTCTTTCTTAGAGTACAATTAATTAACAAAACATTGAATTATTTTTTTGCCTTGCTACGTTTTCTTTTTTTTTTTTTGTTCTAGTAGAATTAGAAACTTGTTCTTTAAACCTCTACTTCAAATTTTTGGGATTTTAATTATAAAAATTAAAATAATTAGAATATCCATTTGTGATCATTGTATTGCTCTCTCTCTCTTCTGAGATTTAGGAAAAAATGTAATTGCAGAAAAGAAAACACAATAACCTTATCATGTATTTATTATTTTTAATTTACACAGGGAATTTTTAACAATAAAAAAACCTAGTCAGTCCATCGCTAAAGATTTGCAAAAGAGTGTTTTATATAAAACGTGAAAAATGAAGCTTATTTGGCATTTATATTAATCGAAATATTACATTACTTTTTCAAAAATGATTCAATAATATATGTAAAAGAGATTTAATAAATTGTCCAGCTTCGGTATACAAATCCATACAAAGGGTGTTTGAGTTTTTCTAAAATATTTCAGTTTTTTTTGGGGTTTTATTCAAATCCATTAACTTGAATCTACATTTACCTTTACCGGAAACGACAGCTTTAAAACTCAAAACATCTCGACTTCCTCATTTTTTAAAACAAAAAAATCTAACATAAAATTCCTTTTCCAGAAAACTTAACTAATCTTTGTGAAAAAATTAAATTTTTCTAACTTTGGCATTTACAATAAATTAATTTCTTTTTTTATTTACAATTACGAACTTGTCATAAATTTCATCTCTGCCTCCCTTTTCCGATGATGTCTTGAATTCCATCTCGCAATCAGTTTCGCGGGCCCTCTAAGTGTTCCCACCACCCCTGGGAGATGCGAGTGCAGAAATTACACGTTGCGTACGAGGGTCATAAAACGCAGCTTTCCACAGTGTTTGATTTCCATAAATGACATGCACATCAGAGAAAACAGTAAATCTTGTCCCCAGAACCAGTCGGAATGGTTTCGTGATCGGCATACACAGGATCGCGATTAGATTCCGTGTAAACAGTTCGCCTTCCGCACAAAAAAGAACGGAAATGGAAAGCTTCGGTTGGAAATTCGAAATGATTTATAGCCACCGGAGGTCAGTTTCGGCATTCGATATCTCGAATTTGTTGCGCAGAAAAACGTTTTCTTTACATATATAGATATAGAGGGAAGAGGCCTTAATGTACTTTATATCAGGTTTAAGATATGAATAATTTTTATACTAATGTATTTTGAAAGTTTTATCTGTTTTCTTCTTATGTTTTGCATTTGCTATATTTGGTTTGAAACTAAAAATGTACTTTAATTCAATTTTATACAAAATATATATATATATCACAATTTTTATCAGATTATTTTGTTATTTGCATTTGTTTATTATGTATGCCTTCAGTAAATTATACTCAGCTTTTGATATTATGGATTTTGCTATTTGAAAACATAGTCCTCATGTATAGAAAGATTTTCCATAAGTTCTCTCGCTTTTATGGAGATATTTCATTATTTTCGCAAAGAAGAACGGAAATGAAAAATTCGTTGGAAATTCGAAATGATTTATAGCCACCGTAGGTCAGTTTCGGCATTCGATATCTAGAATTTGTTGCGCAGAAAAACGTTCTCCGCTGATATAGATATAAAGGGAAGGGACCTTAATATATTTTTATCACGGTTTAAGATATGAATAATTTTTATACTAATGTTTTTAAAAGTTTCATCTGTTTTTCTTCGTATGTTTTGTATTTAGTTTGAAACTAAGAATGTACTTTTAATTCAATATTTATGCCAACAAATAAATGTAAAAAAAAAAATTCTCTCAATTTTTTATCAGACTATTTCTTTGCTAATTTGCTTTTGCAAATTATACTCAACTTTTTGATATCATGGATTTTTGCAGTTGGAAAGCACATTTCCTCATGTATAGAAAAAGATATTTTCCATAAATTCTCTCAATTTTTATGAAGATATTTCGTTATTTTCGCACAAAAGAACGGAAATGGAAAGCTTCAGTTGGAAATTCGAAATGATTTATAGCCACCGGAGGTCAGTTTCGGCATTCGATGTCTCGAATTTGTTGCGCAGAAAAACGTTCTCTGCAGATATAGATATAAAGGAAGGGACCTTAATATACTTTATCTCGGTTTTAAGATATGAATAATTTTTATATTAATGTTTCGAAAAAGTTTTATCTTATGTTTTGTATTTGCTATACTTAGTTTGAAATTAGAATGCACTTTAATTCAATTTTTATGCCAACAAATAAATGTAAAAAACATTATCTCAATTTTTATCAGATTATTTCGCTATTTGCTTTTGTTTGTAATGTATGCCTTCAGAAAATTATACTCAGCCTCTGATATCATGAATTTTGCTGCTGGAGAACACATTACTCATGTATAGAAAAGATATTTTTCATAAGTTCTCTCAATTTGTATCAAGTTATTTCGTTATTTGCATTTGTTTGTTATGTATGTCTTCTACAAATTCTACTCAGCTTTTGATATCATGGATTTTGGTGCTGGAAAAAGCATTCCTTATGTACAGAAAAGAGATTTTTCTTAAGTTCTCTCAATTTTTATTAAATGATTTCGTTATTTGCATTTGTTTGTTATGTATGCCTTTTACAAATTATACTCATCTTTTAATATCATGGATTTTG
Organism: Caerostris extrusa; assembly: GCA_021605095.1. Lineage (NCBI taxonomy): Eukaryota > Metazoa > Arthropoda > Arachnida > Araneae > Araneidae > Caerostris > Caerostris extrusa. The sequence goes on from BPLR01007421.1 coordinate 34,682, forward strand.
CTACTGGATAAAGCATTCTTTATGTATTCTGATATACAGAAAAGAGATTTTTCATAAGTTTATAATTTTGTGTCTCATTTTAAGGTAGTAAAAATTTATTTCATTATTTTTTCAATAACAATTTGGCTTTGTTCGAATGAGCTACTTTGTTTTTGCATTTATAGTACTGAAAAATAATTTTTTGTAAATATCGATATAAAGAAAAGAGTTCTCATTATATTTTTATTTCAATTGAAGATATGAACAATTTTTATTCTAGTTATGTTTTGGAAATTTTCATCTGTATTATTTTTGTGTGTTTTAATTTTTTATAATTAATATCAAGATAATCTTTTCTTAGAATGCGTTTTTATTCAGTTTGTTTTTTGTTTGCATTTGTCATATTTGATATGAAAAAAAAAAAAATCCGAATATATTTTTATTTAGAGAATAACGAGAATAATTTTCCATCTGAAGTTCTGATGTCAGTTATAAACAGGTTTCGGTCGCAGCGGTACCATTGATGCTTGTAGTGGTTCGGAATCCACTTTAAACCGTAGGTCCCGGTTTAACATGATCGTAGAGCGTGGCGGGGCTATTGTTACTCCACGTCCGTAGCTTATCTTCAAGCTACGCGCACCTCCTGGGTAATGCTAAGTGAGTAAAGTCGATGCAACGTTTGCCTTAAGGCATCAAAGACAACTGTCTAAGTGTTTGCCAGTTACATTAGAAAAAAAAAAACATTTGGTTTGAAAATGTTTTTTTTTTTCTACAAATATACTTTTATACAGTTTTGTAGCATATTTTGCATAAGAAATGGAAATAATTTTACATTAGAAGTTCTAATTCTGATCCTAAATAATGTATACTTATTGGAAGTTATATTCTGCAATCGATATGTTGTAACCTCTATGTATAAAATCTCTTTGCTGTTATCGTTATTGTAAAAGGATTTTTAAAAGAAGGCTTTAATAACGTTTCTGTATCAATCTTTTTATATTTTTTATATGTTTAAGATAATAATAATAATTTATATTCATATTTAACAAAGAATTATATATAGTTCGAATGTGTTCTTATTTCATCTTTATCCAGTTTTGTAACATACAGACATTTTTTGATGTATTATCTTTACAATAAATATCACATTTTTGTGTCGTAATATAGGACTGAAAAGAAAAGACATGCACATTAGAGAGATGCATAAGTGAATAATTTTTTTCGCCTCAAATTATTTTAAGATGCAATAAAATATCATACAAAATAAATAAATTATTGTTTGATTTACTTAATTTCGAATAAATAAAAGCTTAAATAACATAAAAATGTAAATCTGTATATAGTGGAAAATATTTACGTATCTTTCAGTTGTGAAATATGCAATCTGCAATTCTGTCTAGTGAAACAACTCTCTAGCGAGAACTCTCACTTTTGTTTTTTTCACCGGAGACAGTCTGATTGTTGGTGTCTAGACATTACATGCGTGGTTTGGCTGAGAAAGTAAATATTAAGCTAAAAGTTTTTTTTTTTTCATTCGTTTCTTTTTTATTTTTCTTCTTACAATTTTCATACACCTTTCGCAGCTTATATTTTTTAATTATTAATTTTTGAACTTTACATTAAATTATTGTTGCTGTTGTCATGAGATTTTCGGAGTCAGGCAGGAAAGCAAACCCAAATACATCCTTAACATTTTCAGACAAATATGCTGAATTTTGACCACAAGTTGTTTTCTGTAGAACTTGTGACAGCATACCTCTCATGACAGTAGACTGCCCTAAGCTATCACGCTTTTTATTTAAAATTTATATGAAAATTTTGAACATTATTTTTTCATGTTTATTGTGATAAGTAGAATAATCGCTTATCGATAATTAGAATAATCAGCAATAATTTAGATAAGCTAGATAAAAATTGTTTTAGAAAATTAAAATTTATTCTCTGTTTTACATAATCACTAAAACAAATTTCAAAATCCTTAAACCTATTAATTTTTATAGGATAATTTGTAACACAAATACTTTTAATTGAATGTTTTTTATATTCATCAATATTTTGTTATATTGCTCTGTCGTCGTTTTTCAGCACTCATTAATGTAATGAAATATGTATTAACTTCCTGTTTTTTACATTAGTACTGATTGTATCTGCATTCACATAAATTTTGGGGACCTTGAATATTAATAAATTTTGACAGGACGAGACAAAGGGTAAAGAAAAACAAACAAAATTTCCAAAAATTAGCAACTTTTTTCTTTCTGCAAGGTTATTTCTAATAATCAGGAAAACGATCCATTTCATAACCATCTGCTGCTTTCGCCAGATCTCTCTTATACGAATGAGACAGGTTTCTTTGCCTGCAACCGTGATCGGAATATCAATGTCCCATCAAGGGAGGACACGTACGTCTTTGGCGATTACAATTAAGTCAATTGATGTATCATCATTAAAGTTATATTAGAAGAAGGGGCTGAAGAAACCGCAATTACCTTGTCAAAGTTGTTATGTGATAAATTTTTAGTCGAACCTCCCTGTCTAAGAGGACTGCGCTTAAGGACTGCTACAATCATCTTGTCCTTTTTTTTTTTTATGTATACATGGTGCGGTATATGTGGTGAACTGGGGTCTCTTAAACGATTCGCATGGCAACTTCATATGATCCATCATCACAATCGTAGACGACAAGGAATCGAAATGAAATTACACAAATCGTCAAGAGATGAAAAGGGAGAAAGATAGTAGGTAACTAAAGATGTTCCAATTGAATGTTTATCAGAAGTGTTTTTTTTTTTTTTCTCGGTAGCGTTATTAAGTGGCTGTCAGTGCGAGAAATTCGGTAGAAAAAAGAGATTCGTTTCGTTTTAATTTGTTATCACAATCATGTTGGCAGTTTTGCCGCCTTTTTATCGTTCCACGCACCTTCCATGTAAAAAGAAAACTGTTCTCTAATTGATTACTGTATTATATCATTCTTGTTTGAACAAGATAAGGACGTTTAAAAAGAGTAAAATACTGGTGACGATTTGATTTACATGACAAAAAGAACTATGTATTTAGATTGAATTAACATATTGTGGTATTTAAACTCTTATGTTAAGATTAAAAAGTTAATTTTGTTTCATTTTTTGTCGTTTCAATTTCTGGAATTAAAAGTTTATATTATTATTTTATTTTTAAAAGACTTCATCTTATTTACCTTATTAAAATACTTTATTATTATATTACTTTTAAATACCTTATTTTTTTAATAATTTAATTTAATAAAAAAATATAATTAAATTAAATCGTAATTAATTTAATAAATTACCCAATATTTTTTTAAAATGTAATTATACTTTTTATAGTTTATATTATTATATTATTTCAAAATACTTTACCTTTATTATTATATTATTTTAAATACCTTATTTTTCAATAAATAAATAATTCAATATAAATTTCTAATTAAATTGATTTTTAATTAAGTAAATAAATTGCACTATATTTTTTTCTTAAGATACCATTCTTAAATTATGCTTCTTTTGATGACATATCTTATTTAGAATGACAGATTTATTACACAAATGTTATTATTTTTTTTTTTATAAAATTTTTATCAAGTATGAAGAAGAAAATATATTGCAAGGAAAAAAATAGATTATAAATGATAACATAAGATTTATTTCAGTTTATCTATGTACATTTAAATATTTAGACTACATTTGTAATATTACTAGCAATTTTTATATTGAAAAATTAGAAAATTTTCCTCCATTTTATATTGCTACAAAGCTTGTGTCATCGTGTTTTTACTTTATTGTCTCATTGAATTAATCCAAAAAATAATCTTAAATTATTATTTGTTTTATTGGTACTTTGTATTAATTTGCATAATTTGATCCAAAAGTTTATCTTTAACGCGGAAAATAAAATGCTTATAATTTTGATTTATCTTAAATATTGTATATGATGACCTTGTCAAATGGTGTTAAAAATAAAAAGAAAATAGCTCCTTAAAAATTAGCTTCTTAAATTTTTAGGTATCAGGAAATTAAAAAAAAAACATTTTGTTGTTGTCTGAAAGTCTTATGCATTATTATCCATCCCGTATACATCTTTATTAAACAGCAATGAATTTATTATTACTTATTTGAATATAATAAGAAACGGTAAAATATTATATTTAATCAAAAGGATAAATTTTTATTAATTAATCTATCCAACAACTATAACACTATATCCCTCTAGACACAGTTATGTCAAGCATTCGGTATTTCACAAGCTTAAAAAAAATGACAAATATTTTTACTAAAGGTACTTACCATGCATAAAATTTATAATTAAAATTTAAATAGAAAAATTCGCCATTAAAATATTTTTGAAAGAAACATTTTAGAGATGGCATAAGTTATAAGTATTTATTTGCCATGTCAAAACGTTATTAAGTTGAATCAACAGAAAAGTATAGACATTAGATCATTATTTTTGGATACTGTGAGCCACTGCGCATTATTCCGCTAAACTAATTGTCAGTTATTTAACTAACTGATTACGTCTTATTTTTTTGATTTAAATAATATAGAAGCAACAAGAGAAGGAAAAGCGTCATAAGAGATTGTAAATAAAGAATTATGGCTGGTTAGATGGTAGTATGACATAAATTCGTATTTATAAATATTTTTCCTTAAATTTAGAACCTATTACATAACATATTTGATAATTACACTCAACTTAGAAAAATATTCATTACGATTATTATTTAACTGCATATGATATTTCGTCCAGAAAGTTTATCTCTATTCATCCAAATGTTAAAAAAAAAATGTATTACTTTTGATCTTAGGATAGTTTGGTTTTGAATTTAGTTGTTGTTGGTGTAATTTTCTTATAATGTATCTAAAATTTGTATTTAAGACTAGTACTAATTCATTAGATAGTTTGGTTTGAATTTAGTACTCCTGTTGGTATAATTTTCTTATAATACATTCAAAATTTGTATTTAAGTCTAGTATTAATTCATTAGATAGTTGGTTTTGAATTTAGTATTCTTGTTGGTGTAATTTTCTTATAGTGTATCTAAAATTTGTATTTAAGACTAGTACTAATACATTAGATAGTTTGGTTTTGAATTTAGTACTCCTGTTGATGTAATTTTCTTATGATACATTCAAAATTTGTGTTTAAGACTAGTACTAATTCATTAGATAGTTGGTTTTGAATTTAGTATTCTTGTTGGTGTAATTTTCTTATAATACATCTAAAATTTGTATTTAAGACTAGTAATAATTCATTAGATAGTTTGGTTTTGAATTTAATATTCTTGTTGTGTATTTTTTCATAATGTATCCAAAATTTGTATTTAAAACTAGTACTAATTCATTAGATAGTTGGTTTTGAATTTAGTATTCTTGTTGGTGTAGTTTAAAAACTAACATTAATTCATAGAAATAAGGAATATGTTATATGATGAGTATGATGTGCATCATTGTTATACCTTTTCAAGATTTAAAGTTTTTTCTAAGTAGCTCTTTTAACGTGTAAAATGATTTTATGGTAAATTACTTTTAACAAGAAAATGCAAGACATTGCATTACAGTGAAATTTCCTTACTGATATGGCAAAATTAATTGTATTTTTACAAAATATCCTCTACTTCGCTGAATACATTATTGTCTTATTTCAATACAAAAGCATTTCTCATTAATAAACATATCAAATATTCAATGTAAAATAAATTTAATTACAAAAATGTCTCTATATAAAAGATTTAATAAATACAGATGAAATTAAGATAATTTAAGAATATTTAGTTAATTAATTTAAGATAAATGAAAAAAAAATTGCTATTGTTTTAAATAAAATGTAATGGATTTTTTAAAAGAAAATAATAAATTACTTTGAATGAAATAAGTTATTTTAAAAATATTGATATAAACAGTTTGAAAATTAATATATAAAATTTACAAAATTTCTATGTTTATTAAATACGAATAATAACGAATAAATAATAATCAATTAATTTCGTTTGTCTAATGATTATTTTACTTTTTCCTTATTTTTGGTAATTTTAAAAATATAAATATAGTTTTTATAAAAATGTTTAACAAATAAAGATTATTTAAGATAATTTAATAATATTTAGTTAATTAATTTTAGATAAATATAAAAAAAAAAAAAAAATTGCGTAAGTTTTAAATTAAATACAATGAATTTTTAAAAAAAAATAATAAATTGGTTTGAACGAAATAACTTATTTTAAAAATATTGATATAAACTGTTTGGAAATTAATATATAAAATTTATAAAACTTATATGTTCATTAAATACAAATAATAATAAATTAACGGATGAATAATAATACGAATGAATAATAATGAATTAATTTCGTTTGTCTAATGATTATTTTACTTTTTCTTTATTTTGGTAATTTTAAAGATATAATAAATATAGTTTTGTAAGGAAAGCTTTAAAAAATACTCATTTAATTAATATAATTTAAGAATATTTAGTGAATTAAATTAAGAAAAATAAAAAATTGACTGTTTTAAATTTAATTAATGAATTTAAAAAGAAAATAATAAATTGGTTTGAATGAAATAAATTATTTTAGAAATATTGAAATAAACTGATAGAGAAAATTACTACGTAAAATTTATAAAACTTATGAATACGAATAATAACGAATGAATAATAGGGAAATTATTTTCTAATGATTTTACTTTTCTTTATTTTGACAATTTTAAAAGTATAATATATATTAGTTTCATGTAACAAAAAGTTAAATAAATATAGATTTAACTAATTAATTTAAGAATATTTAGTTAATTAATTTAAAATAAATATGTACAAAAATTTGCGAATGTTTTTAAATTAAACGTAGTGATTTTTTGGAAGAAAATAATAAATTGATTTGAATGAAATAAGTTATTTTAAAAAATACTGATATAAACTGTCTGAAAATTAATATATAAAATTTATAAAACTTCAATTTTTATTAAATATGAATAAATATATATATTTTTGCATCATTATAAACCATGTCATCAAAGTGGTTAAAATTATCGAAATTAATAGTTAGTTAATTTATTTTTATTTAGAATGGGAAATTTTTAATCACCTGATTAAATGTCTCATAATAAATAATACTACTACTAATGATAATACAGTAAAAATTTTTTAAAGGAAAACGTAACAAAGTTTTTTCATGCTTTAGACACTTATTTATTCATAACACAAACTATTTATTAACTATTATTAAATAATTTATCTAAATTATTACTGAAGGTTTAATTAATTCTTCTTTGCTGTTAACAAGAAATTTACAAGGACCGGCGATTTTTTATTTGTACTCCATGAACCTAACTCAGTCTGAAGCGGCTTCCTGCCCCCTGCCCCAAATGCACCCCCCAATGATTACCGCCGGCGAGGGGAAGGGGAGGGGGGGGTGGGGGTGGGAGGAACATGTGAAACGAGTTTCTTGATAATGCCCGATAATTCAACTTTCATCCCATCATCTTGTGGTGAATCCAACAAATAATAGTGATTATCGCATCTTTAAAACCGAAGAGAATTTATGAGCCGTAAGATCGTTTTATGCAATCGTTATAATTAATTCAGCTATTTGAGTGTACTTGGACTTAGTTTATCTATAAAATGAGTGCGTATAATGTCGTTCAGTTATTAGCAACTAAAAAAAATGTGTCCGAAGTCGAAATTTCTCTGGTAGATGACACGTAGTTTGTTTAAAAAATTTTGGGACAAAGTAAGATTTTATTTTGTGTACTTTTTTTAATACTTTATTTTACTTTTAAGATAATATTTGTATTATTTTTCTCATCCATTGCTTATTTAAGATCTTCAGTGTGATACATATGTATGCATTTATTTATTTTAATTTAAGATAATAAATTATTTTAGCCAACAGATTTTTTTCTTACTATTCCTTAAAAAGCTATTTCCCTAAAAAAATTAACGTCGATGAAAAAACAAAGAATTGGCATCTTTTGCCAGCATTAAATATACATTATATTCTTTTAGTGTTAAATTATAATATTTAAGGTATAATTATTATAGTTATAAATGCAATAATAATATATTATTTATTTTAATTTCAGATACTTTAGCCAACAGATTTTTATTTTTACTATTCCTTAAAATATCTTACTTATCCTAAAAAACTAACATCGATGAAAACAAACAATTGTGTATTTCGCCAAAGCAATAAATATATAAATAATCTTTTAGTGTTAAATCAGGATATTTAAGGTATAATTATTAGGTATTAGGTATTAGTTATAAATGCGATAATAATAATAATAAGACATTGTAGTACTGGATGAATTTTATAAATACTTCTTCAAAATTTTTCAGATATCACGAAATTAAAAATTGTGTAAAAGGAAGTTGCTACACTTGTTAAATGTGTAAAAAAATTTTCATGCTTTTAATATATAAAATTTTTTAATCTTAATTTGCTATCCAACGTATGTCACCCATTCAATTTTTATCCACTTAATTTATGTTTTCTAACATTTTTTGGCTCATTTAATAAAAATTAATAAATATAATCAATCGAAATATAATAACTTTTTTTATTTCATAAAATTCGTCTATGAAAAGTTAATGGTATATGCATCAAATTTTTTGGGGTTCATTTAACTTGAAATTTCGAGGTTTACTAAATGTTAGTTTTTTTATTATTTATTTATTTATTTTGCAAAGCATTGTTATAGTTAAAAAAATAGACGAAATTGTGGCCATATTTATAAACCAAAAGAAAAAGAACTCATAAATTTAATTAGTTTGTAAAATAATCTCTCTGCCTGTATTTATTTACTTTGCTCTTTCTGTTACATATTTCGTTAAATCATTTTCCTTTTCAACGGAAGACAAAAAATATATTTTTTATAAAGTAATAAATATTTGCTAATCGTTAAAAATCTTAACAGTTAAATTTTCAATTATATCTATTGATATAATGATAACTTCATCAGTATCTGTATTGGACTAAAAGAAGCAAAATATTCAAACTAGCACTGGATAATTTAAATTATTTCCCTAAAAACTCTATATAATAATAGCTGATTTTCAAAACTGCAAATTCCTAAAAATACTTCAAATATATTTTTAATATAGATAGATTCATTTTAACTCTTTTATAGTAAAAAGCTACTTACTTATATAATACTCTTATATATATCAATTTACTAATCTTATTATATCTTTATATTTATTATCTTTACTTATCATACTCTCTTATCGTTATCTCTTTATTAATCTCTTGATATCCCTTCTAATTTTTCATTTGAAATGAAAAATTAGAAGGGATAGAATTTAAATTGAATAACTTCTTAAAAAGTACAAGCAACAAAAGTTTTAATCCATTTTTACATTTTAAAATTGATTTGATAAGATAACGAAATGATTTATTGCATTTATTCGCTTTAAAAGATCTACGTCTAAAAAGTATGACATTTTTTATGCTGAAATTAAATTTCTTTTATTATTTTTTCATTTCTTCTCCAATAAAACGTGATTATTATTATTTTTTTTGCCGTGAATGATGGATATTAACTAATTAAATATCCATTTTACGCCTAAGCTACTAATTAATAAAACAGCTAAGTACTTAGTGGTTAATTAACGGCTCTAGTTGTGTCCTTGATGAATCATATGTTATTAATGGATGATTATCAGATAAATAATTTGTGGTGTGAAGACCCCTCAACACTGATTAAAATGTTTCAATTAGGAGTAGAGATGAGTTATTAGGATTTGCTAAACAAGTATAAAACGTAGGCATTATTTCTTAATTAAATTACATATTAGTTAAAAAGTTTTCCTACTTTTCGCTTTGTATTTTGCAATCACTAATGAAAACATAAATTCATTTTAATTTAATGTAGAAAGATGTTTTTGCTTAAAGATGTGTAAAAAATGAGGAAAAAAAATTTTTAATGAGGAGCATTTTAAATGAGGAAAAAATGCAGTATATTCTTATATAAAGTAACAAATATTTAAATATCTTTACAAATTTGTAATAATCTTTAAAAATATGGTATACATTATTAAAAAATCTTTAAAAATTTGTTTTGTGATCTTTAAAATTTCTAAGAGTTAAAAATTTTCAATTATCATTTATTGATATATAAGAATTTCATCAGTATCTGTATTGGACTAAAAAAAAAGCAAAAATTTTCAAACTGAATTGGATAACTCAAATTATTTTCTTAATAATAGAGGATATTCAAAACTATAAATTTCTAAAATATTTCATATTGCACATAAAATGTAATCATTGAATTTAAATAGTTATAAAAATGCAAAATTGCTATAATCCATAATAAGGAATAGTTTAATTTTCTAAATATCATGAAAATGTAGCATCAATTTACAGACAATGCACTTGTTTGAAAATATATTTTTAAAAATATTTATGAATAATTTCTAATGTTGAAAACTAATTTTTATATGCAGATGAAAAATATTATAACTTTGTTTTCCACAACCAATAACTGTACACAATTGATATTTATATTGAATTACTTATTGTATACAGTATATGAATGTTAATGGGAGGCTAGGGCCCTTATGGGCTAAAACATGTCACTATGTGATTTCTTTCTATTCTCGTTGTTGTTTTTCATGTTCCTTGTGTGTTATTTTCTTTTTTAATACGCTTTTATTAGCTTCACCTGTATGTTTGTTTTTGTATGTAACTGACTTTTTCCCTGTATGTATGTTTGTATGCTATGTAACTGACTTTCAGAAAGAAAACAGTTGTTTCGCCTGAATGTTTGTTTGTCTCTTAAACTAAAAAGTAAAAAATAAATTAATAGTTTAAAAAAAGCTAAAAAACACGCTTTTAGAGTTTAAAAAACTAAAAAAACACGCTTTTAGAGTTAATCAAACTAAAAAGTAAAAATAAATTAATAGTTTAAAAAAACTAAAAAACGCTTTTAGAGTGAATCAAATTAAAAAAAGTAAAAAATAATTGTTAACATAAGAATAAAATGACTGACGAGAAAATGAATGCCACTGTTCTAAAAGCGTGGGGTGCTTTGTATGACATTTTTAAACTAACTCTGCATTTCGGAATGAACTAGTGAAAATTATAACGATTGATATCGAGCACCCCACTCTTTAGAACAGCGACATTCATTTTTTCTCGTCAGCCATTTTATTCTTATGTTAACAATTATTTTTTACTTTTTAATTTGATTCACTCTAAAAGCGTGTTTTTAGTTTTTAAACTATTAATTTTATTTTATTACTTATTGTAGCCTGCCATTAGGAAAAAAAACTTATTGTGTACAAAAGTGCTGTATCATAAGAAAGTGTGTATGCGTGTTTGCATTTTCATATCCAATTACAAGGTTTGTAACAGAATTTTAAAAACGAAAGGACTATTAAGAATGTTCAGTTTAGATGTCTAAAAAGTAAAATTTGACTAATTTCAGATGATTTAAACTTTCTGAAACCGCAATAATAAGAACTTAATATTTATTGAAAACATCTATATCTTAATTTTTATAATAGTAGCTAAGAAATGCACTACAGTTAGTCGTAAAGAAATAATAAAGATTTAAAACATATAAATTTAGGGAATTTGAAAAATAAAAAGCTTAAATAGATTATTCAGTTTAGATATCTGAACAATAAAAATTTGATTGAATTTTGTTGATTTAAAAATTCTTATAACTTAATAATAATAATTTTTATTTATTGAAAAATATCTTTCTTTAACACAATAGATAAGAAACACGTTATAATTAGTTATAAAAAGTTAAATACAGAAATTTTGGGAATTAAAAAAAACTAACAAAAAATTTTTGCTTTAATAATATATTGACTAGCTCGTTCACCCTAATCTGACAAGCCCAAGCTTCTTCCTCTGGGGTTATCTAAAGTCAAAAGCTTTTCTTATTTACAACGCTGTTGACCTCAAACAAAACAGCCGAGGTAAAGCAGACAGTATGAGTCTTTTTTTTTTTTTTTTTATACAACAGTGTTAACATTTTATATAACATGTGAAAACATTATATATTGTTTTGAAATATAGCTTCATAAAAGTATTATATGCGATATATCTTGAACATAGCATTGTTTTAAAGTTATTTTACAGAAAAAAAAAGTAATATAAAAAATCTTCTTAAATTCAATTCCTACTTTTTTTCACTATATTGCAGAAAATCCTTTATAAATAATTTTCAATCATTTTTTTAAGTTTATCTGGCGCCATCTATTGGTAGATATATGCAACTAAAATCTAAAAAACTAAAATTAATGAATTAAATTTAATGTTAATATTTGAAAAAACTGTATTAACATCAAGTGTCAACCACTACAAGTTAAAAAAAATGTATTTGAACTTGAGTGGATGAATAAAAAAGTATTTTATGAACGATTGAAAATTTGAACAAGATATATAAAGGAGAGTGTGAGCTAATAGTAGGAATTGAAATAAATAGAGTAACATGATAATAAAAGCGTATTTTAACAGTTTTAACTGTTTAACATTATTAACAGTTTTATTACATATCTTAATTCATATTATATTATTATATATATATATATATCTTAGTTCATTAATCATTCTTAACCTTATGTATTGTAATTCATTCGTATAATAATTATTTTTACTGACCTAGATAATAATATACTAATATAACTCATATTGAGGAAAAATTTTGTTGAACAGAAATGTGTTAACAAAAGAAATATTTTTTATTTCAATTTTGTAAAAGAATATTTTATGAAAGAGCTAATCAACTTCAAATATTTTAGTTTTAACTAACATAGTTGGTATTCCCACCAAGGTTTATAATAATTAAATAAAATTAAATAAATATAAAATTAAACTAATAAAAGATCTCCCTAAATCTAAGATTCCTTACATGCAGTCTTTCATTTAAACGACCCATTAAGAAACAATGAAACCTTCATATATTTTCAGATTATGAAATTTAGACTAGCTATTAGAAATTTTGAAAATTTTTATAAAAGTTCTGATTTCAGAACGCTGTAGAATAATAAATAAACTTAAATGCAAATACTGTGCATGTCGCATGTTGAACTTTTGCATATTACTTGATTTATTTTTAAAAATGGATCTTAATTTTTTTTTGTGCTGAAAGAGGAATTCAAAATATTTCTTCTACAAGTTGACGATCGTAAATCAGACTCTTTGAAACGATATATTCATAAAGATTGAGTCCATTTTTAGCGCATTACATTACATGAAAGAATTTATAATTTTAAAAGTAGAATTTTTTTAATGTATAGTAATAATAGCTACTTAGCTGTTATTGCTAATAAGCCAAATAAAAAACATTAAAAATTTTAATAAAATTTGCAAACTTTTAATTTATCGAATAATTATGTAATTCATTTACGATATTCAATACGATATTACGATATTCATACGATGATTGAAATTAGGGATTGCAATACCGGTATACCGGAATACCGAATATCGGTATTTTGAGCCATTTGTACAATTTTGTAATACCGGTATTCACAAGTTTAAATACCGTTTTTTCGGTATTTGCTAGAAGTTTAGAATTCTTATCTGTGAAATTCTTATTCTTATCTGTTAATTATTATGCTGAATTCTTATCTGAAAATTAGAAATTCTTATCTGTGAAAACAAGATTGTAGTTGGGAAGAAAGTGTGTAATATTTCGATAATTTTTAAATTGGTGAGTTTGTTATTCACAATGTATTTGCATATCATACTTTAGAGTTCAAAATATTTTTCAGATTTATTATATATATATACTCATAAATAATACCCCATAATAATGAATAAGGATAACTTTAAAGAGCATAAAAAACAGTTGATAAAACTTCGGTTTGTTTCATTATTTATATGATGAAAAGAATTTGGTGGCCCAATGTAAAAAATGTTCAAGAGTTATTAAAGTGAATGGAGGAAGTACAAGCGGACTCCATACACATTTAAAAACGAAACATGATACAAAATTTGTTAAAGAGGAAAGCATTTAATTGCGATGAAGATACAAACTTAAGCATAGTTTCTAAGCCCCAGCCATCAGGGATTTTAGGTTATTTTGAAAAAAAAAAAAAAAGATAATTTGAATGAAATTATAAGTAAAATGACAGCATTAGATGATTTGCCATTTCGAGTTTTTTTTTTTTGTGATACTTTACATTCTCTAATAAAACTGGCATATAAAAAAAAAAAAAAAACACCTGTGTTTTCTTCCTTTTCTAAAATTTCTACTACCGGTATTAAAACCGGTATCCCGGTATTAAGATCTAAAAAATACCGAATACCGGTATTAAACTTTTTGGTCCGATATTGAAATCCCTAATTGAAAGCTTATTTTTTAATATTAGTAAATAACAAAAATATAATTATACTTTCTTTAAAAAAGCAAACTCGAAATAAATTAAGAAATTATAATTTAAAAACTCCAGTTTACAGTATTATTATTAATTTTATATGTTTACATTATATAAAGCAAATCTTATTGTAGTAAAATATTATAATATCATGGGTAAATAATGTTTTATTTGCAAATCAAATAATGTAATTATAAGTGTCATTCCATTTCATTTAAAGTAATGAACTCATATAACTTATAATTTCTTGAAAAAAAAAAAAAAAACCTTTTTTAAATATCCTTTAATTTGCAAATTTTAAACAGAATTTATCACCAAAATATTTCAGATGAATAATATAAAAAGAAAATTTTGGACTGAAAAGAAAAATACATTCAAAAACTTTCGAATACATTAAATTCATTCTTTTTACTATGTGTAATACTCAACCAAATAATAAATTTTCTTATTAACTCATATATCAATCGAAATCAATCTCCACTTAAAATATTGAGACTTCTCTTGGGATTTTATACAAGGTTTTCAGTATATTTCTGTTAATACATTAACAATAAATAAAATAATTTTATAAAAACTAATAAAAAGTTTTACATAAATTTATCATAAATACATTGTAAAGAGCTAATTACAATTTTGGTTTCATAAGTTGATTTGAACTAGCTTTTGTCAATTTAATGATATCGCCATTAAATCCGTGAAAATAAATAGCTTAGAAATTTTCGTTCATTAACAAATTCAAATTGCTATAAAATTTTGTTCAGTGGTTTACTTGTATACATGTGGATTTTAAATTCGCATCTGCGCTGAAAAAATTTATGATGTATGAATGAAATAAATAGTTTTGAAGAAACAAATTATCCATTTTTTCTTTTTGGAATATTTCATTATAACAGAAAACTCTCAAATTGTTTTTCAAATCAAAAATTGTTTTGATTTTTTCACATGATAAATATGTTTTTAAACAGTTAAATGTGTTTTACATGATGATACGTCTTTAAGTTTCTCTCTATAGTTGCGGTGTTAAAGAACTTTCTATTTAATTTAACAAAATAAATGTGTTCATTTTTTGGTATTCGATAATCAACAATGTAATTATATAATGAATGAATATTTGTCGGAATGATGCTTAAGATTAGCAAATAATTTTTGAAATATTTGGTTCTTACGTTATTATTAGATGATTCAAATTTTATGCCAATCGTCATTTAGATATTTTTTTTCGAGTTTTATATATTGAGGATGGGTTGAATTATACCAAAAATGATTTGAATTAATAATAGATGAGTAAATTGTTGAATTTGAATGCATGAATTTGATAAATGCATGTCTTTTAAAATATATTTTTATAATAATAATTTTGAAAATATATAATAGGCAAAATTTTACAATTTTTATTTCTTCATATTTCAAATAAGTTCTACTAATAAATACTATATTTTTAATTTACATTTTAAATAATTTTAAGTTACAAAATTTAGAATTTATTTTGCTGTAACATTTATATTATAATTTTAAATGCTTTTTTTTTTTTTTTTAGCTCAAAAAAAAAAATGTTTGAATTGAAAGCATTTATCAAATACATTGACATTTACAAGTTTCTAATTCTAGAGTTAATACCCACTTTTATGGTGACGTTAACTTTTTCAAATTAAATCAGCCAGCTTTGCATGTTTATTTAAATAAATGCAGTAGCAGCAGAAAATAGAATTGAAATTAGATCTTTGAATTGAAAACATTTTATAGAAATCAAATATACTGGCATTCATAAGTTTTTAATAATAGAGAGTTAACGCAGACTTTTAGAGTGATGTTAACGTTTCACATTAAATCAGCTAGATGGCATGCTTATTTAAATAAACGCAATCGCAGCAGTGTATAGAAATGAAAGTAGCTGTTTTTATTGAAAGCATTTATAGAAATTATATATTGGCATTTATAAGTTTTTAATAATAGAGAGTTAATGTACATTCTTAGAGTGACGTTATCCATTTACATTAAATCAGTTAGCTTGACATGTTTATTTATATGAATGCAATCGCAACAAGGAATTGAAATGAAATTAACTGTTTGAATTGAAAACATTTATAGCAATCAGATATAATGACGTTTATAACTTTCTAATATTAGAGAGTTAATGTAATTTTATAATGACGTTAACTTTTCACATTAAATCAGCTAGCTTGGCATGTTTATTTAAATAAATGCAGTAGCAGCAGAAAATAGAATTGAAATTAGATCTTTGAATTGAAAAACATTTATAGAAATCAAATATACTGGCATTCATAAGTTTTTAATAATAGAGAGTTAACGCAGACTTAGAGTGATGTTAACGTTTCACATAAATCAGCTAGATGGCATGCTTATTTAAATAAACGCAATCGCAGCAGTGTATCGAAATGAAAGTAGCTGTTTTTATTGAAAGCATTTATAGAAATTATATATTGGCATTTATAAGTTTTTAATAATAGAGAGTTAATGTACATTCTTAGAGTGACGTTATCCATTTACATTAAATCAGTTAGCTTGACATGTTTATCTATATGAATGCAATCGCAACAAGGAATTGAAATGAAATTAACTGTTTGAATTGAAAAACATTTATAGAAATCAAATATAATGACGTTTATAACTTTCTAATATTAGAGAGTTAATGTAATTTTTTATAATGACGTTAACTTTTCACATTAAATCAGCTAGCATGGCATGTTTATTTAAATAAATGCAATCGCAGAAAGGAATCTAATTAAAATTTCAATGAAACCACCAATGTAACGATGATATTCAAAATCTCTAAGATTAAATTATAATAAAAATGAGTTTCAACTGAATTTCAACATAAAAATATAACTTCTGTGAAAAATATCTGCTATACATTTACTTAAAAACATATCAGTTGTAAATTTCTTATGAAGATATCACATACAAGCTATATCAAAATTTGTCATCGTACGGAACTGGTGAAAATAAAATATAAAGAATGACAGATATTTGAATATGTTTTATAAACGTTTTATAAATAATGTCCGAAAAGACATCACGTAAGTACCCCTCTGATAAGTGTTGACAACTTTCATCTCTTTCAATTTTCAACTGAAGCATATTTCATAACTCTACGAAAAGTGTCTTGTGTTATAAAAGACTCTTATTATCTGCTTTGGCTCGGCTGTTTTGTTTGAGGTCAACAGCGTTGTAAACGAGAAAAAGCTTTTGACTTTAGATAACCCCAGAGGAAGAAGTTTGAGGATTGTCAGATCAGGTGAACAGGCTAGTCAATTTCAATCTCCCTATTTCTCTATCATGCTGTTTTTACTTCTAATAATTCATTTCCTTATTTTTTGTTTCTTTCCAATAAGCTGAAAATTAATAAGGAAAATGTAAATATAATAAAAATTACAAATAGAATGATTCATTTTGGGGAATTTTTTTTTTTTTAAATTTCACGTGAACATTTCGTTGTTGTTTTTTTAAACAATTTTTCGATGAATTTATTATAGAAACATTTCCTATTATCCACTCTATTTCATTTGAAATTTTTTTTTCACTGTTTAATTTTAAAATTTCAATTTTTTTTTTCAATTAAGTTGGATAATTTTTTTTTAATCACTACTTGGTTATTACGGAACGAATGACGAATTCAAAACTACATATCGACATATTGCAACTACATATTATACATCATATATCATATAAAAAATACATAAAAACTTTATTTTTATACTTATAAACTTTATTTTTAAAAAAAAAAACTATATATTATAACTACATATCATAAACAATATATTACATTATATACTACATCAGGGGTGATCAGCCCGCGGGCAGCATGCGTCTGGTCTTGAACATTTTTCCGGCCCATGAAATTTATCACACTTTTACAAAATATTATATAATAGCCAAAGTAGTAATGACTAATGCATTAAAAACACATTATGTGTGCATCCATATGTTAAAAAAATTAACTGCCAAAATTATGAGAAAAACTAACTTTCATTTTAAAATAATATTCTTGCGATTATTTGGCAGATATTGCCTGTTTTATTTCAGTTCACAGAATAATTAAATTATATTTTGTGAACTCATAATGCTCGCGCATCTTGGAACATCTAATATAACAGGTTTTAATATGAATATACAAATGTCTATAGTGGGTCTAAATCTAATATGGGGATACATAATTTTATACTCGGCCCACGGAGTTATGATGCATTTCAAAGTGGTACGCAAGATCATTTGGGTTTGCCACTCTTGCACTAGATATTAAAAATTACTTATTATACTACAAATTGATAAGGTGTTAAAAAAAACTACACATTACATATTTTTTTACTTAAGTAGCTTTATTAAAAATAAAATATAAATAACAAAATAATATTTTTTATGAAATTCAAAATTCTGTCCAGCCACATTAAGAACATATTTTTTCAATTCCTTCTATTAGCTCACACTCTCCATATATATAACTTGTTCAAATTTTCAATCGTTCATAAAATATTTTTTTTATTCATCCACTCAAGTTCAAATACATTTTTTTGAACTTGTAGTGGATGATACTGATGTTAATACAGTTTTTTCAAATATTAATGCATTAATTAAATTTAATTAATTAATTTTAGTTTTTTTATATTTAAGTTGCCTATATCTACCAAAAGATGGCGCCAGATAAACTTAAAAAAAAATGAACAAAAAATTATTTATAAAGAACTTTCTGCAATATAGTAGGAAAAAAAGTAGGAATTGACTTAAAAATTTTTTTTTTTTTTTTTATATTACTTGTTTTTGAACATACATTTGACTAAAATCCTTTTGATACTTATTTCACCACGAGGGACAAAACGAAAAAAGATAAGAATAATTTTTACTAAGATTTATTCAGTTTTTATATGTATTTAGTTATCTTAGATCACACAAAAAAATTTATTTATGAATTAAAATTAATTTTGCAAAATTTCTATTGAGTTAAAAGTTTAATTTATGTTTATTGTGTTATTTTACTTGTATGAAAGTTTTAGCTAAAAGACAATAATTTTTTTTTTTTTTACGTTTCACTGTTAACGTTAAAAAAATAATACTAACTTTGGTTGTATTTACTACTTTAGAACAAAAACGATAAATGTAAATATATTTATAATTTATATATTAAAATTGAATACATTTTCTGGTATAAATTTGGAAGCATTCTATTTTTCTAATTGAATATTTTTTTAAATTCAAGTAATGTATTAGAATATATATAATAATAGCCTACTTGATTATCATTGAAATTCTTGAGTATATTCATTTTTTTTTCAGGGTATATTTTGGGGACAATTTTTATTAAATTTACATTAATTTGGTCAGTTCCACAGAGATGGTCAATTCCAGAGAGCTAACTATAAAATTTAGATATATTTTATAGATATATTTAGATATATATATATATTTTTATTTATATTTATTTTTCTTTGAAATTTTTTTTTAATTTCCTAGAATTTTCCTGAAAAAAAAAACATATCTGAAAAAAATGATAAAATAATTATAGTTAACAAAAATGTACAAATAATGAAAATATATATATTTTTTAAAAGCAAATAAATTGTGAAAATAACGTTGTTGTTATAATGAACATCTAACGTTCATTATAACAACAATATCATTATTATAATGAGTCAATAAGGATATTGTTGTTATAATGAACGTTATAACTTCTTACAATTTAATTGAGATTGATATTGTTGTTAAATATCATTATTGACTCATTATACTATAACAACAATTATTCAGTTATTCTTTAAACAGAAAATTTTAGATAATATAATAAATTGATTGCTAATTAATTAATAATATTCATGTATGCAAAAAATAGTTATCTTTTTTTTTCGGCAAATTAAAAAACCTCCTGAGTTGTTGAGCCAAAGTCATTTATAAAAAATTTTCTTTTCATTAAAAAAAAAAAACCGCCCCCAATATTATTGTAAAAAAAAAAAAAAAAAAAAAAAAACCACAACTTTTATAAAAAGGGGAGCTTTAAGTATGCTCACTTGAAAAAACTGAAAAAAAAAAAAAAACTGAAAAATTCTTCAATAACTATACAAAATTTTCATATTTGTTTCTTGAAATGACCAGAAGTTATTCGCTTTCATGTCATAATACATCTAAATTTGTTGAGCTTATAGAAAAAAAAAAAAGAAATAAATACGAAAATTGCAGAATTAGGGCACAAAAATTACAAGTAGAAAAAGGTTTTAAAATATTACACAATCGATCATTCCATATCTCCAAGTGCTTTAGTATTAGCATCTCAAATAGCCAATTTAATGTCCCTCTACCTTTTCATTTTTGGCTCAGTGTAGTAATATCAAACAACTTAAGTTATGAAATCAGCCGCAAAGATTAAATATTTATATACAATGTAAATATTTATATGCGTGTATATATATATTTATATACAAGGAATTGAACATATCAATACGTAATAAAAAATAATTGCGAATCTTAGAAATGTTTCCTGTTAAAATAAAAAAGAGTCATATTTAAAATAGATAAAACAAAATAATAAATGAATTTAAATGCGAAATAACTTCTGTAATTTTGCCAAAAAAAATATATTTCTTATTTAATAAAAAAAGGAAAACCCTAATTTCGACTTATATGTGAATTTTGAGTACTCACCAGAAACAGGTATTGAACAGATTTATAGAAAGCATTAACTATTCAGTGAAATGAGTTTTAAGTTATAAAATTCCTTAATGTATATATATCTATATATCTTCGTCAAAGGCGCAACAGCCTAATGCTGGGTCACGGCGTCTATCTACTGGCAAATTCCGAAACGGGAGATGTTTTTTTAAGGTGTAGAATTCTCAGCCCTACATCTAAAAGTCACATTAGACTGGGACCTACGGTTTAAAATGCATTACCAAACACTACAGACATCCATGGTAAAGAAATTCACCAAGAAATCCATGGTTCCCGAAATCTATGGTCCCGACGGCCACAGCGCTAGTCCCTGGGCTATCAGGCTTTATATATATATATATATATAATTCGGACGAAGTTATATGGCATTAAAAGGACTTTTAATTTATAGAACTGTGCTGAAATCTCTTTCACTAGCTTCATACTTTATTTATCAGTATTTATTACATTTTTATAATAATTATACAATGCATATTACTGTTTTTATTTCACATTAAAAAATTTTTTTTAATTTAAATTTTTAAGAAAATAATGCTGGTAAAATTGATTTTTACTGTTGTAAAATATTTTTAGCGAAGACTGTTTTACATTAAATAAGTAAAATTATAGTATTCAAATGCTGATATCAATAACTTTAATTAAATTAAGAGGGTGTCAAAATAAAAGGGAAATAAAAATAAAAAAATAAAAAAGGTCTTTTTTTTTTTATTATTTCAAAACTTTATAGAATTGCAAAAATTTTCAATATATGTAAATACGTCCATGATTGATATAAAAAATTCTGTTTAATGATATATATTATTCTGCTATGGTAATTTCCTTCTGATTAATTTGATTATTTTTTGATGAAATATACAATTTATGAATCATATATTTGCCGACTTTCAATAAAAATTTTTGTCTATTTTCATCAGACTTATTAAATCAAAATGGTCCATTTAATTTCTTGAAACTATAAATATGAGTTTATCAAATAATTTTATTCAAAATTATTGAATCTTTCTTCCCATTTTGCATGATTTTTGCATAATATTCCCAATAAAAAAAGTGGTTGACCTATTTTTAAAAAATTTAATGCTTTATAGTCTTTATTTGGCATATTTATCATGTATCAATATTGTTATTTTATTTATCTAACGTTATTGAATACAGATTTCCCATGCTTTGCATTAAAATTTATACATGAATATTTGTGAATAAATTTCCTTTTACATTTAATAAACCCAGGATGTGTATCATTAGTTCAAGATGAATTAGTTCTACCTGCATTGTTTTTGTTATCATTTTCTATGAAAATAACAACGTTTCTTTTTTTTTTAATATGTTAGTCATTTTCTTTTTTTCTTTCAACATCTCATTCATTGTTTTCTTGTTTCGCAGTACTTCCTAAAATCTCAATTATCTTATCAATAGCGTTCAAGATTAATGAATGGGAAACGGATGTGTTGCCATCAGTTGTTTCCTTTTTTTTAGTGTATGAAAACAGCGTTAAATGATGCCAAAGTTAAAATCAATAATCTTTTAGGATAATTATGTTTTGAAGGTTCATTGGAAGAGAAGTTAATCAATTGTGATTGAACACATGCCAGGTTGTTTGGTAAAAGACTCTGACCATAAGGATGTAGTATCTCTCGGCTGTATGAAACACTTTACCGTTATGCTAAATATAAAATGTAAACAGATCTATACGTATTGAATGTTCTATCATTAAAAATTGAGGTATTCAATAAAATTGTGTAGTACATCTGACTATGGCGTAACGAATCTTATTATTAATGTTAAAAATATATGGTTGCATTTATGAGAAAAAAAAAATTTATAAAATTCTTCCCGTATCGTCGATGTTGGAAATACTTTACTTTTGTATTAAATATAGTAAAGATAAATAAGAATAAAAACAACTAAGAATAAGTTAAATAAGAATAAAGATAAATAAAAATTCTTCTGAAGTACGTTCGAAAAGAAACATACTATTAAAAATATAAGGTTGAATTCATGAGAAATTATTTTAATAAAATTCTACATTGAATCTTCGATGTTAGAAATACATTACTTTTGTATTAAATATAGTAAAGATAAATAAGAATAAAAAATGACTAAGAATAAGTTAAATAAAGAATAATATAATAAAGATAAATAAAAATGCTTCTGAAGTACAGATCGAAAAGAAGCATAATGTTAAAAATATAAGGTTGAATTTATGAAAAAATATATTAATAAAATTCTACATCGAATCGTTGATGTTGGAAATATTTTACTTTTGTATAAATAAATAAAGATAAATAAGAATAAAAACAACTAAGAATAAGTTAAATAAGAATAAAGATAAATAAAAAGAAATAAAAATAACTAAGAATAAGAAATTAAATAAGAATAAAGATGTTAGAAATACATTACTTTTGTATTAATAAGGAATAAAAAATAAGAATATAATAAGAATAAATAAAAATAAAAAAATCTGAAGTACAGTTCGAAAGAAACATAATGTTAAAAATAAAGGTTGAATTTATGAAAAAATGAATTTATGAGAAAATATTTTAATAAATATTAAAGTAAATCGAATAAAAATAGTCGATTATTGGAAATTAATATTATCTTATTTATATTTATATTCTTAAATAATATATCTAAGAATAAGATATAAAGATAAATAGATAAATAAAAATTCTTTTGAAGTGTATTTGAATTTAAAAAAATATTTTAATGTTAAAAATATAATGTTAAATTAATAATGAGAGAATGTTAAAAATATAATAAAATTCTACATAGAATTGTTGATGTTGGAAATATATTTGTAATAAGAATAAATATTTTTGTAATAAGAATAAGTTAAATAAGAATAATAGAATAAAGATAAATAAGAATACTTTTGAAGTGTATTCGAAAAAACACATAATGTTAAAAATATAATGTTGAATTTATGAGAGAATATATCATAAAACTCTACATCGAATCTTCGATGTGGGAATATTTTATCGTTGTATTAAATGTAACATAATAATAATGGAATTAGACGTATAAAATGTTATATCATTAAAAATTAAGATTTGTAATAAAATCGTTTGATACATCTGACTGTGGCGCATCGAATCTAATAATGATAAGTATTGATGTTTCTTTTTATTAACAGTATAAAAAAGAATAATTTTGAAAAAGAAACATAATGCTAAAAACATAATTTGAATTTATCAGAGAATATTTAATAAAATTCTACATAGAATGTGGAACATGCTGGAAAAACTTTATATTTGTATTAAATATGATAAAGATAAATAAGAATAAGTTAAATGAGAATAAGTTAAATAAGAATAAGTTAAATAAAAATAAAGATAAATAAGAATAAAGATATAATAATATAATAAATAACAATACTTTTGAAGAGTGTTCGAAAGAACACATAATGTTAAAAATATAATGTTGAATTTATGAGCGAATATATAATAAAAACTCTACATCGAATCGTCGATGAGGAAAATACTTTATCATTGTATTAAATATAATATAATAATAACGGAATTAGACGTATAGAATGTTCTATTATTAAAAATTAAAGTTTGTAATAAAATCGCTTGGTACATCTGATCGTAGTGCATCGAATCTTATTATTAATGATTATTATTAATGTTTTTTTTTTTTACTACCTAGATAAAAAAAATAATACTTTAAAGTACGTTTGAAAAAAAAAACCATAAGGTTGCTGAAAATATAAGGTTGAATTTATCAGAGAATATTGAATAAAATTCTACATCAAATCGACGATGTTGGAAAAATTTTATCTTTGTATTAAATATAATAAAGATAAAAAAAAAGTTAAATAAGAATAAAACTAATTAAGAATAAAACTAAATAAGAATAAAGCTAAATAAAAATAAGTTAAATAAGAATAAAGATAAAGAAAAATAAGAATAATTTTTAAAGTTTGTTCGAAAAGAAACATAATATTAAAACTATATGGTTGCATTGACAAGAGAATATTTAATAAAACTCGACATCGAATCTTCAATGATAGTAATACTTTACCGTTGTATTAAATATAAAATTATAATAACGGATCTACACGTATAAAATGTTATGTCATTAAAAATTGACGTTTATAATAAAATCATTTGGTACATCTGACTGTCGCGTATCGAATCTTATTATTAATGATAATTATTAACATTTTTTTATTAACAGAATACAAAAAAGAGTACTTTTGAAGTGTGTTTAAAAAAACCATATTGTTAAAAATTTAAGGTTGAATTGATGAGAGAATATTTAATAAAACTCTATATGCAATCATCGATGTGGGGAATATTTTATCGTTGTATTAAATAAAGATAAATAAGAAAAATAAAACAAAGATAAATAAGAATACTTTTGAAGTGTGCTTGAAAAATAAATAATGCTAAAAATATAAAGTTTAATTTATGAGAGAATATTTAATAAAATTCTACATCGAATCGTCGATGTGGAAAATACTTATCATTGTATTAAATATAACATAATAATAACGGAAGCAGGCGTATAGAATATTCTATCATTAAAAATTTAAATTTGTGATAAAGTCGTTTGGACCATGTGACTGTGGCGCATCGAATCTTATTATTAATAATAAATATTAATGTTTCTTTTTTTTTTTTTTTTTATTTACAGGATAAATAAGAATTATTTTGAAGTGTTTTAAAAAGAAGCATAATGTTAAAAATATATGGTTGCATTTATGAAAAATATTTTAATAAAATTCTCAAACATGTTTTTATCTTTGTATTAAATAAAGATGAATAAGAATAAAAATAAAAAAAAAGTTAAATAAGAATAAAGATAAATAAGAATAATATAAAGATAAATAAGAATACTTTTTGAAGTATTCTAGAAAAATAAATAATGCTAAAAATATAAGAAAGAATTTATGAGAGTATCTTTAATTACGCCGAATAGTAATTATCTTTGTATTGAATATAACATAATATTAATGGAATTAGACGTATAGAATTTTCTATCATTAAAAATTGAGATTTTAATAAAATCGTTTGGTACATCTGACAGTGGCGCATCGAATCTTATTGATGTTAATTTTACGGGGATAAATATTCTTTTAATTATTAATGTTTCTTTTTTATTAAATTACAGTATAAAAAAGAATAATTTTGAAAGTCGTGTTTGAAATACTTATAAACATAGTGCTAAAGATAATTTGAATAAAAATAACAAAATGATTTAAATAAGAATAATATAATTAAATAAAAATTTGAAGTATTCCAGAAAAAAATAAATAATGTTAAAAATATAAGAGAGAATTTATGAGGAAATATTTTATCGTTGTATTAAATATAATATAGTAACAATAGAATTAGACGTATAGAATATTCTATCAATAAAAAATTGAGATCTGTAATTAAAATCGTTTGATACATCTGATCGTGGCTTATCGAATCTTATTATTAATGATAAGTATTAATGTTTCTTTTTAATTACCAGGATAAAAAGAATACTTTTGAAGTGTGTTTCAAAAAACATAATGCTAAAAATATAAGGTTGAATTTATCAGAGAATATTTAATAAACTTCACATCGAATAGTCGAAGTGGAAAATACCTTATCGCTGTATTTATATATAACAAATTACTAACGGAATTAGACATGCAGAATGTTATATCATTAAAAATTAAGATTTGTAATAAAATAGTTTGGTACATCTGATTGTGGTGAATAGAAGCTTGTTATTAATGATAAGTATTAATGTTTCTTTCATTATTAGCAGGATGAATAAGAATATTTTGAAGTGTTTGAAAAGTAACATAATGTTAAAAAATATAAGGTTGAAATTTTATAAGAAAATGTTTAATTAAAACTCTACATCGAATCGTCGAGATTTGGGAAATATTTTGCCGTTGTATTAACAGTGGGAAAACTATCAAAGCTGAGTGAATATTTTTGCTATAATTTCAAAACTAGGTTATGGGGAAAACGAATTTCCGGTCTAGTGTCAAATAATGATTAATTAAACGATAAACTACAGTATGGATGTTGATTTATTTTTACAATAACAGAAATCCAGAACACGTTTTGAAGTGTATTTGAAGAGCACCATGATATTAAAACGGTTGGATATTAGAAATAGTTAATAAATCTCTGAGTCTAGTTGGTAGTAGCATTAACTATTTTATCGTAATGCTAACTGAAAAAATGTAATAAAATTATGCATATGCATGGTTATATCTCACTTATTCATAAATTAAAGAGTTTTTAAAGTTTAAATGAGAATACCTCGAGATGTTATTAGCTGTAAATATTAATTCAGAATTTAATCAATACGATCTTTAATGAAAATCTGAACTATGATTGTAAATTTTAATCATTCTAACTTGAATTCTCAAATATTGCAGAGTATTAATCAAAATTGTCTTTAAACTAAACTTAAAAAGAGTTTAAAAGAAAAGATTTCATACATCAAATTGAATCTTCTTGACTTACGAAATGTAATAATAAAATCTTTACAATAGCAATTAGAATTTAAATAGTTATATTTTTTACTTGATTTACAAAAAAAAAAAAAACCCTGGTACTTTTTAAGAAAAAAATATTTTTACATAAATACTTTATTATTAAAAAAAAAAAACTATAGGAATTTTTCTTCAAAATAAAATAAAAATGGAGGTTTAAATCGATAAAATGGAATCAGTGCATTTAAACAAATATACTTTTTATGATTTTTATATAAAAAAAATGCAGAAATATTTTTTTAATTTTAAATTTGCAGTATAATAATAATATTTTTAATAATTAACGTTTATCAATTAATCAATATATTTTTAACACATTTTAAATCTTTAATGCACAGATATTTTGAATATCACAAGTAGATAAATTTTAAAATGATATTAATAAATAATTCTAGGTTATTTTAAAAAAGTCTTTTCTTTTTCTTTTTGAACAAGAATGATTGAAAATATTCATACATAAATAGATAAAATTAGAATCCTAATCAAATTTACTATTACTTAAATTATATATTTTATTAAATGAATAAATTCAATAATCATTACAACAACTATTCACCAATTAACAATTTTATATAAGTAATCATAGAACACATATAATTCTAAAACTTAAGTTTCACCGAATTTGAGCTTTGTATTATGGAATTATCAAATTAGATAATTCATAATTGTAATTTTTTTGGTTTTGAAATTTAAAAACATTTAATCTCTGTGTTATTTAATGAAATTGGAAAATTGTATTTTTGTAAGGAAAAATAAAAATAAAATGAAAAGGGTGAACTATAAAATACATATAAAAAAGAACAAACAGTAGCACATAAAAGAAAAATCTAAAAAACTTATAAAACGAATGCTAAATTACTGAATTCCTATAAAAGTAAAATTTTCAGTTAATAATACTTTTAAATTTTCAATATTTTTATTCTTTAGAATTTTTAGTCTTTTATTGTTTTTATTATAGAGAATGTTTAGTTTTTCATTTTTTCTATTGAAGAGAATGTTTAGTTTTCATTCTTTTTTATTACGAGAATGTTTAGTTTTTCATTGTTTTTATTATAGAATGTTTATTTTTCATTTTTATACATTAAATTTTAAATTTTTTATTTTTATTTATTTAATTTTTCTATTATACAAAAAGGAACTGATTGAGTATGATTATAAAGGACGTTTAGTTTTCATTGTTTACATTCGTTAGAATTTTAAACCATTTATTTTTATTATTCAAAAATCAATGGAATGAGTGTGATTATTATTTGAATCAACGACAAACATGAATGCTTTACGACAGATCACAACAAATATAAACATAATATGCAGCACTATTGAAAAGTATGATTTCTAAGAGAAATATAAGCAATAAGCATTTACAAAATATTTACGAAGATTTATATATATATATATATATTCCATATTTTTGTGTTTTATACAGACTCTGGTCATATTATCACCGACGACATTAGTATGGTAAGTGACTGACCTGAATCTTAGATATATTCTTTCTAGAGAACAAAAAACTATTTTAGAAAAGTACTAAGCAACACAGACATATACTGTCTAAAAACATCTGCTTGCTTCTCCATTTCCTACTGATTTTTTTCATAGAATGATAGTGGAACATCTGTAAACCAATAAAAAAAAACTGCAGTTTAAACCAATTCCACTCTTTCAGATCTACCACGCTCTATAATTACAATTCATTCATAGAGGCAATAAAAATATTTATAGGAAAAATTTATTGTTATATCAGTTTATAATGTCTAATAACTGTGCCTTCATTTGTAAACTACATTATCTTATTTCTTCTAGACAACTCAATAATTCTTCACTTATAAATCTATTAAAACAACTTTTAATGTGGTCATTAAAAAATCATTACTTTCACAAATTCTTTATAATCAGTGACGATCCATCAATTTTTCCTTTTGTAACAAACCATTCAATATTCCAAAAACTTCAAAAGCTTAAAATTGTATCTCCTGTAGTGTTACATATATGGATAAACGTGAAGAAATATTTTCATCTTCTTAATATCATTTCTAAAGCCATCATGAAAGATTTATACTTATGGATTATTAATAACAATAAATCTGTCTTAAAATTTTAAAATGATTCTTTAAGCAATATCTCTTCTACAGACAACTTTGATTTTAGGATCTCTCACCTTTTTTTTAAAGCTTCGAGGTACTTTAAACTCTACCACGATTATCGTAATATTCTAAAAGTAAAGTTCGACTATTGAATGAAACTCTGCAACCTTTCCCCATTTTTTAATATTTATATCTACAATAATGATAATCTTTAATTCCAAATTCAAGATATTTCAAAGTAACTATATATTCATCAATTGTATCTATGCTTCTTCGAAAAAAGATATTCTATATTTCATAAACATGCTTTCAGGTATGTAAGTGATCTAATTTCTTATAAACCATCCAAATTTTCATTAACCATCCAAAATTTCTGTTACTTTAAAAAGACTAATATAAATAACGTTCAAGATGATTTCATAATTCGCTACAAATGAATATATTTGACAAAGAAAAGAATTCAACATCAATAGACTCATACCCTTGAACTTCAGTTCCAGTATCAAAATATATCGCCACATATCATTGGTGTACTGTTCAGAAATAATTCCATCTGTAACAAAATTACATTAAAAACAACAACAACAACAAAAACTAACGACAACAAACAACAATACTTTAAAAACAACAAAAAAAGAGCTATTTTTTTTTTTAAATGGTGTCCCAGAAATGTATTTTCTTCAGTACTTTTTAATCTGTAATCTTAATTTCATTTTATTAACATGTTTTCCCATAGTTTACATTTCGAAAAAAACGGAGAATTCCTTTTCAGTAGACTTACACCCTGGAACTTCAGCATCAATATCAAAAAAATATATTGTCACATATCATTAGTGTACTGCTCAGAAATAATTCCATCTGCTACAACATTACTTTAAACAACAACAACAACAAAAATTATTTTTTTAAATGGTATCCCAGAAATATTTTTTTATTCAGTTCTTTTTAAACTGTAATCTTGCATCTCATTTTTTGTTAGCATTTTTTCCCAAAGTTTACATTTCCCAGAGTTTACATTTTCCCATAGTTTTACGTCGAAAAAAAAAAAGAGAATTCCATTTCGATAGACTCACACCCTGGAACTTTAGTATCAGTATCAAAATATATCGCCACATATCATTAGTGTACTGCTCAGAAATAATTCAATCTGCAACAACAATACTTTAAAGCAACAACAAAAGAAAAAAAATTTTTATTTTTTTTAAATGGTGTCCCAGAAAATATTTTTTATTCAGTTCTTTTTAAACTGTAATCTTCCATCTCATTTTTGTTAGCATTTTACCCATAGTTTACATTTTACAGTTACAGTTTCCATAGTTACCATCCATAGTTACACTGTGAGTATTTATTATTTCTCTCATATTTCTTCCAAAAAGTAGTAAATCCCCACCCATGATGCTCATTATTTATTGTTAATATCTTTTTTAAAAATAAAAATGTTGGCAACATTTGAATTGATAAGTGAATTCGTCTGCAAGTTTTGTGTAAAGAAGTTTTTTTACATTTGCTGTTTGATTATAGTGTATTATTGTCTATAACTATTTAATAATTGGCTATTTCTATTTGTTATGTAATGTATTTCCCCAAAAAATAATAGTCAAAGTCGTTTTTGAAGTAGAAAAAGATAATTTAAAGCTTTTTTAATTTTATTTTAAAGAAGTATAGTTGATGAAATGTTGCTTTGTTTATGAAATCAAAACTGAAACTTTTAAAAGTTAAATAAACTTTAAAGTTAATTTATACTTTTCTAAATTTGATGGTTGTAAATGTTTTTAAAGGCTGTACACCTTTAGTGAACTGTTATTTCAAAAAGACTGGGTATTGAATTGTTTTTCATTAAGAATATTAGCTTGTACTCACACACTCTAACATGTAAAACAATATGATTTGAGGAAAAAGCCTTCGTGTTTGAAAAGTGTGTGAAAATATGGCCAAATAATGCAATCATTTGATTTAATCGATAAAAAATTAAGAGTCTCTAAAATAGATTATAAAATTAAAAGTTGTAAATACAAAGCATTTATTTTTAAAGAACAATCTTTTGTTATTTGAATGTATAAAGAACTGGAATGTTGAAAGAAAAAATTTAATATCTTGTTGATAAATAGTCCAAAAACCTGTGAAGATATTTATAATAATAAAAATATAACTCTACATCATTTTTTTATGCATTGCATCACTATTCATTTCCACTTATAGTCAATTTGAATTATTTCTTATTTTTAATTTTTATGCATACTTGTGTTTTTCCAAAAAATCACTATGTTTTTAGATCACATGCTTTGAAACTTCATATAAAAGTTTTCCATATAATGTAAAATGTATGAAGAGAATAGAACATGGAAATTATCCTAAATGTATAAATTATTATAATTTTTAAAGATAAACTAAGAATTTGATGTATATTCTATTAAAAAATGTGTTGATAAAACTTAAACCGACCCAAATGTATAATTAATTAAGATATCAACTTTAGTTTATTAACTGCATAATAATGTTACTAACAGAAAAACAAATAAAAAACTATGAGTTTGTATTTAAATAACCACGTGTTACAATAATATCACTTAAAACTTTAATTTTATCCATATTTTAAAAATATAAAATTGTAAAAAAGTTGAAAGCTTATACTTTTATGTGAAATTAAAAAGCTTTAAATTTATTTAATTAAAACATTTGTAAAAGATAAAAAAAAAAAGCTTTATTGAAATTAGGACATTTTACATTAAAAGGCTTTTTGTTTGATGAACAACTCTATAAAAATAATAATCATTTGAGCCCAGATGGTCAAATTCAAACTTTAAAAAACACAGGAAAAATGTTTCAGGCTCTAAGGAAAAATAAAAAAATTTTTAATAATAAAGTGAACACATAATAATTCAGTATCATTTAATATAATTTCCTCAGTTTTTGAAAGTAATTAATATTTAAGTAATAGTAATGTTATTTAATATCCCTATTTATTTATTTAAATGTTGTTTTTTATCTTTCCTCAGTGTTATCTTTTGTGCATTTTGTATTTTGTAAAAACACCACAATAAAAATAATTCTTATCGAAATCTTCAAAAATTGTTATAAATACTGTTGATCATTATATATATATATATATATATATATATATATATATTCTGTGTGTATGTATTTATATATTCTATATTTATTTATATGTGTGTTGAGTTTTGAAAATAATATTTATTTAGAAATTGTTTTTATCTTTTTCCTCAGAGTGATCTTTTCTTCGTGTTATAAATACTGTTATTAAATTTATGCAGAGAATAGACCTTGTAAGGATCCTAGCTGCATGAATATTTTTTAAATTATTTTAATTGTTAAACCGCAAATTTCATGTACATTTTTAAAAAAGAATTATGTATCAACAAAATTAAAAACCAAAACCAAAGCATGCATAATTAAAAATATAAACTCGTGAGAGGTTTATTCCCTATAAAAAGTTATGAAAAACAAATAAAAATATAGAGATTAAAAATATACTTATTAGATCATGAATTTTAAGTCATCATTTGATTTTTGAGTTATCAGTATCAATTGGTAGCCATTGTTGTAAAGTTTTAGCATATAAAATTTGAAAAAAAAAAAAATTGTATAAAATTTTTAGATTTATTCAATGAAAAACTGCACAAAAAAAATAAAATATTCTAAAAAAAAAAAAAATCACCTTCGAAGGTACACTTTAAAAAAAGATTATAAATAAACATGAAAACTAAATATCATATATCAACCAAATAGCATTACACACACACACACACACACACACACACACACACATATATATATATATATATATATATATATGTTGATGAACAGTATTTATAATACATTTTGAAGCATTTGGATAATTGTTATTTGTGTTACGGTGTTTTACGTAAATACAAAATACATAAAAGTTCATTCTGAGAAAAAGATAAGAATATCTTTGTAAATAAATAAATAACATTAAGTAATATTAATTACTTTAAAACTGAACACACACTTTGTGCGTGTGTGTGCTATTTGTATTTATATTACTTTTATCTGAACATTATTTCTTAATTCCAGTGTATTTTTTTTCGCTATTTTAGATTATTGTGATAGTTAATTTCTCAATAGAAACTCCATTTAAAATATTTTGTAGTGTTAAATTAATATAAATTCAATGATACAAAGTTTTTCTTTCTTAAACTATAAAAAATAATAAAAAAAAATCCTATTTCTAAACTATTTGATTTCTAAAAAAAAAAAATTTCTAAAATTAAAATTGATTAATACACGAAAAAGTTTACAAAATTATTCATCAATAATTTTTCTTTGAAAAATAAACTGTTTAATAAAATCCACTTCTATAATTTTCTACTTAAATTTTAAACATTAGCCTATAAAATTTATATTAAACATGCATCATAAAAGATAGTTATAAGATAGACAGTTTAAAGATAGTTAAATGATAAAAATAAAAGAGAAATAGTTTTGACACTTTATGAATGTGAATTTATTTATAGTTTTAACATTAGTTCTATCATTGGATGTTCTTATGTGAAAATTTTCTTACATTGTCAAATAACACTCAGTAAAAGTAGATTTGAAAATAATCCTGGTCCATCTTATCTAAAAGAATCCTGGTCCTCTGTATCAGGAAACGCTTTCAGTTCTATCGTAATAAAAAGAGCAGTAATGTTATAAAATGTCATTTTTTTTAAATTTAATTTAATTTTTTACCTTTATTGAACACCTTTATAAACATAAAAGTTATATCCTGTTGTGTGCTGTATTTCTAAACTATTTGATTTCCAACTAAAAATTTCTAAAATTAAAATTGACTACTACACGAAAAGCTTTACAAAATTATCCATAAATAATTTTTCTTTAAAATAAACTGTTTAATAAAATCCACTTCTATGATTTTCAATTTAAATCTTAAACATAGACTATCAAATTTATATTAAACATGCATCATAAAAGATGGTTATAAGATAGACAGTTTAAAGATAGTTAAATGATAAAAATAAAGGAGAAATAGTTTTAAACTTTGTGAATGTGAATTTATTTATAGTTTTAGCATTAGTTCTATCATCGGATGTTCTTATGTGAATTTTTTTACATTATCAAATAATATTCAGAAATAGCAGATTTAAAAAATGATCCTGGTCATCTGTATCAGGAAACATTTTCAGTTCTATCGTAATAAAAAGAGCAGTAACGTTATAAAATGACATTTTTTTTTTTTTTTTTTACCTTTATTGAAATTGCCATCAAGAAACAAAAGCATGTCATGCTGTTTAAATGAGTATAGTTTTTTTCTTTAATTTAACCTTGTATTAACTAATAACGATTTTATTTTTGTAATTAAAACTAGAATTACGCATCAATTTTTTCCTACCTTCAATTCAAAATACATGCATTATTTCCATTTATTTTAATGCATCTTAAAATTGCGAAATCAAATTTGCTATTTTAACTTTTAAAACAAAATTTCATCATTCAAAATAATCAAAAAAAAAAATTTCGCAACGATATCATTTCATCAATCAAAGTTTATTTGTATTATATTTTATTTATTTATTTAATAAAAAAATAATTACTTCAAGGTAAAAAAATAGTGAATCTTAAAAACGGGAGAAAAAAAATGAAGCCATTTTTTTTTTTTAAAATAAGATACAATGTATTTTTTAAAAATAATAATAATAATAATAATAATAATAAATCTACCAATCTTCAATCTTTCTTTCAGGTTGTCAAATAAGAACCATTTTAGGGCGTCAGTCCTCGTGAGAAGAGGGGGAGTAGTCAGAAAGGCTCATTCTCATCCGCTCCCGCGCGAGTGATTGACATCTCCCGGCTGACAGCGAGCCCCTCCCACCCATCATCACGCCCCCGCCTCCTGTCCCGCATAATAATTCCGCCCTGCGTCACAACTCTTCACGGCAGAGAAAGAAACCACCTGGTGAAATCCAGTAGCTTCTGAAACTCCGCAGGTAGCTGTTAGTGTTGAGCCGTCTTCGATAAAAGCGAGGTAGGTCAAACAGTTAATTCTTCATCACTCAACGTTGCTAAACTGTTGCACGCCGTTGGGTGTTTCTGGCTATCGTTGTTGCTTTTTTATCGAGATCAGTCTGTCTTGAGGGTGGTTTCTTTACTTTTTTTTTTTTTTTCTCCCTTTTTTTTTTTTTTTTTTTCTCCCTCCCTCCCTTGCAGTTGTTTGTTTGTTGCTGTTATCGTTATCTTAATTGTGCGGCGATTTTCCCGGGTAGGGGAGGTAGTATTATATTACGGGGTCGTGGCGTTTATGGTTTTAACAAAACAGTCACCTGGAGTTCCTTGGGAAGCTAATAAATTAAGATAAGAAACCGAACTGGTTTACTTTTTACTCCATTTGGCCGTCACACACTTCACACCGAGAGAAAAACTCATGGTTAGCTATTAGACCGTTATTTTTTTATTTGAAATTGTTTTCAAACTGTGTGTAAAAATAAGAAAAACTGAATGACTAGTTTTTGAAAACTAAACTATCTTTTAAGTTTGTTGCTCGAATTTAATAATGTATTCAGGAAGTCATAATTAATAAATTTCTTAACTAATAATACGTTATGTATCTACCATCTATGATCTACTTTATGTGTTGTCGCCCCTTGAACAATGGTCTCTGGTCGGGTCCCACCCCCTTTTGGTGGTGTCTTTTTTTTTTTTTTTTTTTTATTATTATTATTTTAGGATTGGGGAAATATATTTTTAATTTTGCGTAAAATAAAATAAAAAGTATCTTCGTAAAAGATTATAGTTCAAAATAATTTTTTTAACAGTTTTTATATTTATATAGTGTCAATCATGCCATGTCAATCTATAATATTCATAATTTTATAGTAACAAAAAATAATTTAATTATTGTATTTTTGTATCTTAGTTGGAGTAAAAATTTGGTGGCTTTTAGGCTTTTTTTTTACATCTTATTTGGGGTTAGGTTAAAATTTATTTATAACTGCACAAAAATAAAAATATAAGAAACACTGAAGTCATCTTCGTTGAAAATCATCTTTTCAGTGCACTTTCTTTTGTTGAATTTTGAAATATTTCCAAGAAAATATGTTTCTTACTATATTAATAGCTTGTCATAAATCTTTATCCCTGTTAGCATTAAAAATTTAAGATAAGGAAAAAAATATATATATATATTGAGTACTTGTTGTCAAATTTTGGATGTGGATTTTTATTTCTAATCTGTCCATTTTGTATTAGAGATGTAATTTATTTCAAACCATGCATTCAAATAAGAAATATTTGTGCTATAATATATATCAAATTAAATATACTCTGCATTCATATTCGTATCAAATATATTGTGCATTCAAATAATTATAATTTGAATTGGATTCAGAAACAATGATCAGGGAAGTAATATGAAACGTTGTCTTGAATTTGTTAAAAATCTAAACACATGATATATTTATATGGCAATTAGTATTCATAATTTTTGATTAAATAGCTGGTTTACTGCTTTGAACACGTTTGTACGTTAAAGCTGGTTTACTGGTTTATGAGTAAAGTTCGTGGTGTTTCTTTAGTGTATGTTTTTAGTCTCGCGCCTGTTTAATTTTTATTTTTGGTGTTGTTTATTTCAAATAGTACTCAAAATTAAATAAACGTTGAAAGGTTTTTAGATGCAATGTAATAGTTTGAAATAATCAGTTTCTTTAGTTAATTTTTCGATTTTCCAATATATTTAGTGAATAAATATATTGGATAAAGAAGCTTTTTGATAATCTTTAATATGCCATGTATATGCATAAGAATCTGCCATGTATATGAGAGGTTAAATTAACTATTTTAATCTACTTTAAACAAAAGTCTCTACATAAAAATATCTTTTGCCTTCAGTTAAAGATTAGTAATGAAGCTATTTTGTAATTCCTTGAATTTATCAAGACTAAATTTACCTTTTCGCCGTAAAAAGAAATTAAATACAAGTACTAAATGTTATAAGAGATTTCCACAATAAATTTTGTTTAAAGTAGACACACACCACACACACACACATATATATATATAGTATGAAGTATTTGACTCATTTTCCATTTAATATTAAATTCTTATTTATATTTAAAATACAATACATTGAAAAGATTAAAAAAAAAATTTAATCTTTTCCTTATTTATGATAATTTATTTTAAAAAATGTTAATTTTTAAGTAATCATTAACGTAAAGGTTAAATTTATGGACAAAAGTATAAGAGTAGAATTCATATCTATAAATAATATCTCAGCACATTACAAGTTGTAAAACTGTGTTTCGAAATTAAATTTAGAAATCCCAGATAATTTTGAACTTTATTCATTAAAAAAAAACCTGAAAAAAGCTATGAATTTTGAATATTGAATGTAAATATCTAAATATATCTTATAAATCTTTTGTCATTATATTTACCTTTTTGCATTTATTTGCTGGTGATTTATCATTTGCTTCTTGTTGAGTTTTATTTGAGAAAACAGATATCTGTTTCTGAATCACTGAAAGTTTAATATAATTTTAATCTTGTATGTAAATAGATAAGCAATTTTGATAAAACTCGTTGATTTTCTTGTGAGATATCGGATTCACGGTTAGTGACATTTTTAATTTTATACATAGTATCATTATCAGAAAATTAAGTGACTACTTCCATATTGCCTGAAATGTACCCTTGTTAATCTTTAATGGTGATGCTTAACCGACAGAGCAAATAATATTCTTTATAATATTCATTTCATATCTAATATTACAATTCTAAATTGACTTAAAGTATTGATCAAGATATGAAACTACATAGTAGCATTTTTTTATGTTCTTTCAAGCAAAACAGTTTTTCTTAAAAAACAGTTGGATGTTGGATATTATAGATGAAACGCGAGGAAATGATTTTTATCTTATTATACATGTATGAGATAAGAATAAAGACTATAAAAAATCATTAACTTTTTAGCCAAGTATTTATTGCGAAAAATATGTATACTTACTCATGTGAAGTATAAATATAAAAAACATTAACTTTTTAACTAGGCATTTATTTGCAAAAATAGCATACTTAATGTGAAATATAAAGTCATTAAATTTTTAATCAGGAGTTTATTTGCAAAAATAGCATACTTGTTCATGTGAAATATAAAGTCAATAAAATCGTTAACTTTTTAACTAGGAATTTATTGCAAAAATAGCATACTTGTTCATGTGAAATATAAAGTCAATAAAATCATTAACTTTTTAACTAGGAATTTATTGCAAAAATAGCATACTTGTTCATGTGAAATATAAAGTCAATAAAATCGGTAATTTTTTAATCAGGCATTTATTGCAAAAATTTGTATATTTGTTCATGTGAAGATTATAAAATCATTAATTTTTTGATAAGTCATTTATTGCAACAGTGTGTATACTTGTTCATGTGAAGACTATAAAATCCTTAACTTTTTAATCAGGCATTTATTGCAAAAATATGTATACTTTTTCATGTGAAATATAACGACAGTAAAAATCATTAACTTTTGAATCAAATATTTATTGAAAAACAATGTATAATCGTACATGCAAAAATATAAAAAAATTTTAAATTCTTTATCAAGTATTTATTGTATATTTGTTCATGTAAAATGTTTTTGTAAACTCAAATTTGGTTTATTAATTAGTCTTATTAATTATTTCAAATTATTTAAAAGTTAAATTACTTATCGATTGGAGAAATACGAATTAATTATGTGCAAATTATTTATTCAGTATCACTACTTAAATTTTAAAAATATTTAGTTTTTGAAGTTGAATTATCATGAGAAACATAATTACAATTATTTTCTAACAATAAATAGCCAATAATTTGTGACACCGACCAATTTTTAAAAATTTTTAATGAATAGCAAATATATTTAAACGGATAACAAATATATCAATAAAGCAAATATATTTAAATGGATAGCAAATTATTATAATATTTTACTACCCATTTAGAAATTTAAAATTTAAAATTTTTCGATAAAATCATTTTTTGTTAGAAATATGTTTAAAACTTACATGAAATTTAAAACAAAAAAAAGGTTTGATCATTATAGATTAATTAAAGCTTTGAATTTTCTATTAGAATATATTTTATCTTTAATTATATGAATACATAAATATTGAACTCATTATAATGAATTTAAACATTATAAATATAAAAATATAAACTAGCACATATAATGTTTATATAGTAATATTTTTAAATTTTTAATACAGCAACAAATTGAAGTTATTTAGAAGTTTAATTCATAGCAATTTTATCACATGTAGAAATGACAATACCTAACGTAATTTAACTTTTCACGAATTATTAAAATATTATAATTTTCAAAATCTTAAATTAAAGTTAAACAGTTTATTTTTTATTTTTTTCACTGATTGTATTCAGAAAAAAATGCAAGATTTTGTACAATGTTTTGCTATTAATTTTCTTTCTTTTCTTCATATATTAAAAAATCTTTAAAAGATTTCTTAAAGATAATAATTTTTATATATAACCGATTGAAATTATTTAGAAGTTTATTTGATAGAGATTTTATCATATGCAGAATTGACAATATCTAACATAATTTAAATTTTTCACAAATTATTAAGATGCTATCATTTTCAGATTCTTAAATTAAGTTTAAACAGTTCGTTTAATTTTTTTTGCACTGATTGTATTTGGAAAAATACAAGTTTTGATAAAATGTTTTAATATTAATTTTCTTTCTTTTCTTAATCTATTAAAAATTCTTTAGAAAAGATTTCTTAAAGATAATAATTTTTATATATAACCAATTGAAATTATTTGAAAGTTTAATTCATAGTGATTTTATCATATGAAGAATTGACAATATCTAGCATAATTTAAATTTTCATGTAAATTAAATTTTCATGAATTATTGAGATGTTATCATTTTCAGAATCTTAAATTAAAGTTAAACATTTCATTTAATTTTTTTTACACTGATTGTATTAAAAAAAATATACAAATTTGTGTGGAACGTTTTATTATTAATTTTTTTTTTTAATCTATTAAAAAGTTTAAAAATATTTATTAAAGATAATAATCTTTATCTATAACGAATTGAAATTATTTAGAAATGTAATTCATAGCAATTTTATCATATGAAGAATTGACAATATCTAATATTTAAATTTTCACGAATTATTAAGATGTTATCATTTTCAGAATTTTAAATTGAATTAACCAGTTCATTTAATTTTTTTTAACTGATTGTATTCGGAAAAATGCAAGTTTTAGTAGAATGTTTTTTTATTAATTTTCTTTCTTTTCTTAATCTATTAAAATATCTTTAAAAAAGGATTTTTAAACACAATGATTTTTATATATATACCATAATACTCTAAAAAATTATTATCTTTAAACGGTTGGGTGAACTAGTTTTACCGGAAGTTTTATTTAAATAGGAATTTTTTTAGATAAATAAAAACATAAATGCTTGTCAGAAAGAATAGTTATGTGTAAAATATTGTAAGTGAAACATTTTTTTTAAATTTTTAAGTAGGCGTTACAAGAAACAAGCCTACACTTTCATTTCATAAGTTTAATATGTCGGTTTAAAAAAGATGAGGTTGGAACCCCTGTACTGCTGTGTCCAAAAAGTAAGACCAATTTTCAATTTAAAATTCCCTGGGCTTATGGAATTTCATTTTTTTTTTACTTTTTTTAAGTTGCTGGCACTGTCCTTGACATCTGTGTGAAATCTGACGTCAAAATATTCATCAGTGTTTGAGTTACGCTTGGCTATGTGAGACGCTGACTCCGGCGATTTTTGAAATCTCTGAATTAATTGAGCAAAGAACTTGCATTCAATTTTGTTTGCGGAAACGTATAGAATGTTGCAGAAGGCATTCGGTGACCATTCCTATCGGAATTCTCACCGAAAGCTCAAGATCAATGTTTAGAAGTGGTATAAACAGTTCAAAGAAGGCAGAAAACGCGTTTGAAGACGAAGAGCACTCTGGTCGACCATCAACCTCGAAAATCACCATCATCATCAACCCCCATCAACCTCCTTCGTCGACCATCGACGAAGCTCACGTCCAAAAATTAAAGATTTGGTGCAACCACCGCATTCACACCGTGCGACTTTTGGCTATTCCCTAAACTCGAAAGACCACCGGGACCAGCGTTTTGATTCGATTGAAGAGATTCAACGTGAATCGGTGCGCGCTTTGAAAGCCATCTCTGCCGATACCTTTTTATCATGCATTGAGGATTGGAAAAAACGTTGGCATAAGTGCATTGTGTCCGGAGAGGATTACTTTGAAGGCGATGAAATAAATTTGAAGAAAAATAAAAAGTTTTTGAAAAAAAAAAAAATTATTGGTCTTACTTTTTGGGCATAGTAGTAAATTTGCAAGTATTTTTATGTATTGAAATTTTGATGTATTATAAAAACTTTTCTTCTGACACACGATGAAAAGTATTTTTGGAAATATTGAAATTCACTAGAAATTTATAGCCTACAGGTTTATCATCTTTTATGACAAATATAGAAATGTTGTTATTTTATCTTTACTTTTAACTAATGAAGCCCAAAAGTGTTTTTTTTTTTTTTCCATCTCTCTTATCTCAAAAAGAGGAAGATATTTAAACCAAAAATATTTTTCATTCTCCCTAATAGGAAAATAGGATTGCTTGTAAAAACGTGAATTAGCAAGAATTTTTTTAGAAAATAGTAATAAATAAAATAACTAGGAACAACAAAAAATTTTGAAAAGGCATAGTTTAAAAAAAGGAAGGATGAAAGTTTTTGAGATAAATGTTTTAGATAAAATTCCCGATAGTAAAAGCAGTAAGAGGAAAAAAGATAAAAGGAAATTTATGCTTTTTAATACTGTTAGATAAAATGCCTTACTCTTTTTCTGAATATGAAAAGAAAAAAAAATCATCGCAAAAATTTAATGCTTTGTACTTTTTGTCAGGATCAAACATGTTTTAATAAGTTCTTCGAAATAAAATTGCATGACGATCAAATCTTTAAGCAAAACTGATTCATCTTCTATCTGAGCCTGATGGCGGAGTGACTGGCCCTCTGTGCCACAGGTTTAAAGTTCGGGACTCGGCTGTCTCTTCGATGTTTGTAGTGATTTTCTACTTTAAACGTGTCCTGGTATAATATGATTAGGGCCTGAATGGCCGCTCTGGCTCTCGGTACCACAGGTATCGGGTTCGAATCCCGGTGGTGCCGTGGACGTTTAATAATTGTTGGTTCGGAATCCACTTTAAGCCGTAGGTCCGGTCTCACATGACCGTAGAGCGCCACAGAGCCCAATCAGACTTCCAAACTGTAAAAAGGCAACTGCTCTAGGCACTGTGATGTGGTGTGGTGTAGTGTAGTGTTATAATATGATGATTGGGCGTAGATCTAACAACCCTACTCCGTAAAAAGAAAACATCTACTGTCTCAAAATCTGCCAGTAGGCAGACAGCTTAGGCCCACCAAGGGGCTGTTGCGCCAATGGAAAAGAGGAAGTATCAAATTTATAAACATTTAAATTTGATGATGATGAATCATCTGTCACAAAAAGAAAGTAAAAGATACATTACAGTTGAACAAGCCTTTTTTTAAAGAAAAGGATTTAGTCATTTTTTATGTGCATAATATTAGAATTTTTTGTGAAAAATAACATACTTTTTTTCCCACGATTTATAAGCATATTTAATTCAAATGATGTCCTTCATTTCGGAATTTTTCTTAATTTAAACGTACGTTTTATTGTTATTATTATTATTATCTTCTTCATTGGCGCAACAACCCTTTGGTGGGCCAGGGTCATCTGCCTATTGGCAGATTTCGAAACAGGAGAGGTTTTTCTTCTTACATACTAGGGTTGTCAGCCCTACGCTCGACGCTCTACAATTATATTATAAGGAGATCTTCGGTCTAAAGTGGACTCCGAAACACTGCAAATAGCTATGGCACCACCGGGACTCAAACTCGTAACCATGCCAGCGAACGCCAGAGCGATAGTCACTACTATCAGGCCCCTAGTATTATTATTAAATCATATTAAATTTAGTATTCGGAAAACAGTCTAATTTTTTTTTTTAATTTAATA
Organism: Caerostris extrusa; assembly: GCA_021605095.1. NCBI lineage: Eukaryota > Metazoa > Arthropoda > Arachnida > Araneae > Araneidae > Caerostris > Caerostris extrusa. The sequence continues at coordinate 78,334 of BPLR01007421.1, forward strand.
CAGTAATTAATAAAAACATTTCACAAATAATAAGTGAAAAGTAAAATATACAAAGCACTTATTTAAAAATCTCCTGAGTCTACAAATATTTGCATATAAAATCTAATGTTATAGATCAGGGGTCTCTAAACTACGGCCCGCCAGTGACATGAATACGACCCGTGATAGCGAATAGCTTATTGTTGCTGTAATAAGTTGAATAAAAAAATACAGAATGATAACAACTCGGTTGTATTTACTTACTAGGTAAAGCTTAATGACAAGCATAATACACAGAAAATTTAACATAAGCATAACAACTAGAAATTATAGATAATGGCAGAAAAATTAAAATGTTTTTGGCCCTTTGTGCTTAGTGGAGTAAACAGTATGGCCCTAAGGCTGGAAAGTTTGGAGACCCCTGTTATAGATAAAAACAAATGTTTACTTAATCTTTCAATATTTTTACTCTTAATTTACTGAATACTTAATTTTATAAATTTTCAGATAGAAAATATTACTCAGAAAATTATAACAGAATGAGTAGGAAAGTGATAAGAAAGAGGAAAATGGCATTTCTGATTTGGTAAATCTTATCTTTCGGCTCGTTTGGAATTTCCTTGGAGCACTATTTAAATGAAAAAGAAAAACTTGCTAGATCTTTCAGCAGTTAACCACATTTTTTGTTAGACTATACATAATAGTATTATTTATTGCTTCATACTAGTACTTGTTACATTTTAAATAGATCTGTCTGGTTAGATATCCGTTCATTTAGAGGTATTGTTATCAAAATGGATATGTTATTATCAGTAAATATAAGTATGAAAATAGCAATATTAATCATCAGAAATATCTACTTATACTTCCAGTTCCTTTACAATTTAATTATTCAATTAAAAAAAAAAAAACATTTTCAAAAGAAGATTAAGAAAGCCTGAATCCAACTTTGTGAATCCAAATTTTTTTTTTTGTTCTAATGCAGCCGGCAAACGCTTAGATAATTTTCTTTGATGCTTTAAGGCAAGCACTTACTCACTTAGCACTATTCAGGAGGTGCGTGTAGCTTAAAGATAAGCTACGGACGCGGAGTAGCAATACCACCTCAACTCTCTACGATTATGTTAGACCGGGACCTACGGTTTAAAGTAGATTCGAACCACTACAAACATCTACGGCACCGCCGAGGCTCGAACCAGAAGCCCTAGTATTACCTAGTAGCCCTAGTACCGAGCGCCAGAGCGCTAGCCATTCGACCATTCAGGCCCTCGTGAATTCACCTAGACTTATTGATGTTAATTAAATTAATAATCATAAAAATGGCAAATTGCCCTTAATTGGATATTACTTCTATCACTTTTTAATTAAAAAGTCGCCATTTAAAAATATTTTACAAGTTTTATGTATGTATATATATTTCTTTTTAAGTATCCAATATATTATAGCTGCAAACTTTTTTTCCATCTTCTTTTTAATCTAAATATTATACAAAGTGATCCCATTCCAATTAGAGATCAGTGGCTTTCTGAGATCACAACCTTCTTAATATTTTATATTCCAAATGAGTCTTGTCAAGCCCACTAAAAAGGATTGAAGTAGAATTGCTCTGAGATAAATGAATCGCTTTTAGAATAGCTGAGGTGTTTGATTCATAAGGCAAGTGACAATAATGATTTAAAACTAATACTTGGTATGCTATAATCTCTCCCCGTTCAATTACCAACACATCAGCAAAAACACATAATTGTACATCTGTACTTTATACACATCGGACAGATGCAAATCGGAACCAAACAAATCATTTATTGTCACTTCTCTTGTCCCTTTCTCCAGGAACATGTTGAATTTCCACCTGTGTGTTTGTACTCTTCATTCGAAACACGTAAATAATGATTCTTCTGCAACAAAAAAAAAAAAAGGACATTTCATTACTCATTCTAATAGCTGTAGTTAGAACAAGCATATTGACATTGTCCCGAGTCATTTTTCAAAACCCACTTTGAAAGCGGTTCACTCGTCCGCTGCGACAGAAATATTTCCACAAGTTATTACTCGCTCTGATCTCAAATCGATAAGATGCCTCCAGGAATGGCGAAAAAGCAATGCACCAACAATAAGCTTTAATCAAACTTAATTGAGTTTTTTTTTTCTTCTGAAGGAAGGATCTCTATAAATGTATTCAAAACGACAGGTGATGCATTTGTGAATGTCCCTTTAATGATTCGAACGTTCTCGATCTGGTTTCCTCTCAATGGTTGGGTTTAATTTCAACTTGGTTTCATCATCAATCATTTTTTCTTTCTTATTGCAAATTCATTCAAGTTTGACTTCATTTTGATGTCTTCCAATATTCACCATCTAGTTTACTTCATTCACTATTCCATGTATCTTTTATTCCATTCATAATTATTTGAGATATATTTTCCGAATGGCAACCCATTTAATATTTTTGAAACATAATCATTTGTTAACATTTTTCTTTGATATATAAAAGATTTCTTTATATATAAAATGAAAATGTTAACAAATGATTATGTTATGTCTTCCAATATTCACCATCTATTTTATTCCCTTAACTATTCATGTATCTTTTATTCCATTCATAATTACTTGAGAAATATTTTCCGAATGGCAGCGCATTTACTATTTTTGAAACATAATCATTTGTTAACATTTTTCTTTTTATATATAAAGAAAATATAAAAGAAAAATGTTCTTAAATGATTATAAAGATGTCTTCCAATATTCACCATCTATTTTATTTCATTCACTATTCTGTGTATCTTTTATTCCATTATAATTACCTGAGAAATTTTTCCGAATGGCAGCGCATTTACTATTTTTGAAACATAATCATTTGTTAACATTTTTTTCTTTTATATATAATAGAAAAATATCAAATTTCTTTTATATATAAAGATGTCTTCCAATATTCACCATCTACTTTACTTCATTCACTAGTCCATGTTTCTTTTATTCCATTATAATTACCTGAGAAATTTTTTTTCGAATGGCAACGTATTTAATATTTTTTAAACAAAATAGTTTCTTAACATTTTTTTATATGTATAGTATAAAAGAAAAATGCCAAATTTCTTTTATCTATAAAGATGTCTTCCAATATTCACCGTCTACTTTACTTCATTCACAATTCCGTGTATCTTTTATTCCATTCATAATTACTTGAGAACTATTTTCCGAATGGTAACGCCATTCATATTTTTTAAACAGAATAGTTTTTAATATTTTTCTTTTATATATAAACGCTTTCTTTATTTATAAAAGAAAAATGCCAAATTTCTTTTATATATAAAGATGTCTTCCAATATTCACCATCTACTTTATTTCATACCCTAGTCCATGTTTCTTTTATTCAATTATAATTACTTGAGAAATATTTTCCGAATAGCTACGTATTTAATACTTTTTGAAACATAATCGTTCTTAAAATTTTTTTTTATATATAAGTTTTATTTTATATATTTGTTCTGTGTTTCTTAAAAATTTTTTTTATATATAAGTTTTATTTTATATATTTGTTCTGTGTTTCTGCTATTTTGACTTTTAACAATTTATATACGTTACTCAGTTATTAATTACTACAACAAGTACCTTAAATATAATATAATATAATAAATTAAGCTTCTCTAAAAACTATTGAGGGTGATTCGATATCTATCTTCAAATTTAAGCTAACTGATATTTAAAAAAAAATCTGTCTTGTTTAAAAGGATTTTGCTATGTAGAAATTTTCTCTAACACATTAACCCTTCAATTCAAATAAAGAATTTTTATTAATTGATTTGTAATAAACTAGATACAAAATACAGAAATAGAAAAAGACATAAAACAGAAAAAATCTCTTAAGAATCAACGCAGTAGAAAAGATTCTATGTACATTTTATCGAAGTTGTAACTTTTTTTAGATGTGTAATACTTAACAAAAATTTGCTTAATTTATTTTAATTAATTTAAGTAATATAAACAATTTTCCAGAGAATGATGAATTTGAACGTGATTTATTTGGATGACAATGAAGCTTTTAATGCATATCATTTATTGCTAAACGTATTTCCGTTAAAAATAGGCAAAATTTTAACGTCAATGAATGAGTAACAGATTTTTTAAAGTTGAAAACATTTGTGAAATTAAGCCATCTCCAACAAATATTTCACTAGAGTTTATGTAATTAGAAAACCAATCACTACTATACATGTAATCTATAAAAATCCAGAGACTACTTTATTCTAAGAATTCTAAAAATTATGTTTATAAGAACGAACTTAAATAATTTAAACTTAGTGTAATTATTCTGTGTGTGTAAGTCATTTATATCTTAACGAAATTTTCACTTTTTACTAGAAACGCCTATATTTAAAAAAAAAAAAATTTATTTCAGAAAATGAACAATTTTATTGAGATTGTAATGTAAGTTATACATTTTTTTTTTGTCCTTTGACTTTTTTTAAATTCCAATTTTGCAATCCCAGTTGCCCTTTTCTTCAACAAAAATTTCTGTAAAATGCACAATAATATTTATTTAATAATATTTACTTACAGAAATTAAAGGATGGATAAAATGTTCTGATAGATGAATGCCTATTCCATTATTAAATGTAATTCTATTCTTTTTTCTCCCACTAAGTGTGAACAAATTTTCTGTTGAAACCATTACTGATTTAATAATTTAAAAAGAGTAGTATAAAAATTAGCATTGTTTAATTTAATAATTAGCTGTTGTTTAAATAAAAATTTGAGTATAAACAAAAATATTGTTTAAAGATATTCTATTCTATGAAACATATAATATTCCATAAAAATATTATATTCTATGAAGAGCATATAATATTCCATAAAATATTCCCGAGCATATAATATTCTATAAAAATATTCCATTCTATGAAGAGCATATAATATTCCATAAAAAATATATTCTATTCATATAATAATAAAAATATTTTAATTTAAAAATATTCCATTCTATGAAGAGCATATAATATCTCCATAAAAATATTCTATTTTTGCATATGTATTCCATTTTCATATAATATTCTATAAAAATATCCCATTAGAAGGCGTGTATTTTAGATCATGAATATGTGACCAATATTCAAATCATTAATTTCGTCCCATTTTTTTTAGTTATAAACCGATATTTGATCATTAATTTTTTTTTAGTTTGTATTGTTTTATTGTTTTTTTTTTGTCAAACTAATTCTTAATTTTTGTTTTCTTGAAACTGTAAGTTAAAAATATTAATGAGGAAAGTATTATTCTGTATATGCAATTTTAATTTTCCAATTTTTTTTTTTTGAAAAATAAGGAAAAAATTAATTAAATATATTAAATAACTTAATTAAATAATAAATACTAAAACTAAAATCAAATAAAAATTCTTTTTTAATGTTTTTGTTTTTATGATTTTGAAATTTAATTTTATTAGAAAAATTTTATCTCACCATCCTAAATTCTTTTCTCAAATCTTGTAAGACAATTTTCAATCAGATAGATTTTAACTTCATTAAAAAAAATTATTTACATCAATGATATTTCATACATTTATTTTAAAAGACAAAAATAAATTATAAGGCCTTTTAGGTATCTGAAGATAGTTTACAAACCTTTCATTTTGTTTTTCACCAGCGAATAAATATTAAATCATATGCATACAGGTTATCCCGGAAAATACAGCAATACCAATAACTCTTTCAGGATAGGGGCTAGGGGTATGTGTTTGGGATCAATGAATACATAAATTCCATAATTCAAACGTCTTTTACTTTAATTTAACAATATTACATGCGAAATATATTTTATTGTGTTTATATTTAGATAAGTCTTGATAAAATAGCGTTATTTATTGTTTAATTTTTAAAATTTATCTATCAATTATGAGTACTTACGTAATAACGCTCACTTGATTCTCGTTTAGTGATAACAAGCCAAAAATGGTAAACAAATTCTTTGCATGAATTATTGCAACCTTGCTGTTCGTCGACAGTTTTTTTAGGAATATTGTAAATACTATTATAAATAATTAAAATTGTCTTTCTTTCTTATAATTTTCTTCTAAATCTTTTACCTAAATCGATTTTATTTCTTTATTTGCCCCCCAATAAGCAATTTTTTAAAAATATGAGTTTGATAAAAGGAAAAAAAAAAAAACATTTTAAAAGAAATTATAAATTCGAAAATAAATAATTTATAAATTTATTAAAAGGCTATCGAAAATAATTTTCTGTAAAATAAAAACCATTATTTTGATTTTGATTTTTTTTTTTTATTGTTATTATTATTGCAGAAATTCACATTGTTGCTAATACTTGCAATATGTATTGAGTCACGTGATCTTAATCACATTTTGAATTTATTGTCATTATCTGACATATTATTGTCCCATTTTGAATTTATTGAATTTACTGTCAGGCCTGTATATCCTGTCTGTTTGATAGGATGTACAGATATGAAATTCTTTGCAGTTTTGTATGAATTTATGAAGTAAAATTCTTATCGTTTAGAATTCAAGTATAAAAATAAAAATTTTATTTCTCTGATATGTTTGAAAGTTTCTAAGGTCGCCGAATTGTATAAAATACGACAAAAAATGAATATTGAATAATTTTACACAATTTAATTAACGAACATTTCCAAAAAAATGATATAAAAAGTTGTAGTTAAAACAAATTGATAGCTAAAAAGTGCTTAAATATTAATAAAATTAAACAGTAGAAGAGATTTTAGTGGAACGTGTTATTTGGTAACATCAATATTAATAGGATTACTAATGCAATATAATTAAACGCTTAAATATTTTCCAAAATTAATTAAGGAAACAGTGCTTATGATAGTTAATTTAATTTTCACTTGCTGGTTGAAAATTCAGGAGTCTGATAGCCGAGGGACTAGTGCTCTGACGCTCTGTGCCACAGGTTTCAGGCTCGAGTCCTGCTGGTGCCATGAATGTATGTAGTGATTTGGAATCCACTTCAAACTGTACGTCTCTGGTCTAGTAGGGCGTAGGACTGATAACTGTATCCTGTAAAAAAGAAACTAACTCCTGTCTCGCAACTTGCCAGTAGGCAAACGGCATTGGCCTATCATGGGCTGCAGTGCCAGGGAGTTACTTAATTAGGGAATTCAAGTTTCGTTAATGAAATAAGTGATAAGTTATCAACCCTTATTCATTAATATTAATTACTGAATCATTAATAATTAATAAATCAGCGCACATTTGAAATTCTTAATTTTATTTTTACTTTGGACACTGTTAGAAAATTTCTTTTTATTCTACTTAATAAATGGAAGTCATACAATTTTATTTCAAACAAGAATTAAAAGAATTATGGAAACAAGAATTATGTAAAAAACTATATGGGTATATAAAAAAATAAACAAGAAATTTTTTATTTATTTAAAGTTTTAAATTGCACTAATATATTATAGAGATATCTGAATACTGGAAAATATGTTTAAGACGATTTGGTAAGGTCTTACAATAATGTTTTTATTTATCTGATTGTAAATAAAACAATTTTAAAATAATTTGCTTCAGATTCAAGTTCTTAAATTACTTTAAAGTAATTTTTTGCATTCTTTATTTTATTGAACTTTTATAAGTTTTAAAAATATTTCATAATGATTTTGTGCTTAATCTGTTGAAAATTACCTGAAATATTTTAGTATGCATTTCCAGAGAATCTTTATTTAAGCGTAGTAATTTTTTCTCTCAAGAGTACACGGCTATTAAAATCTAAATACTGAAAAAAATATACTTTAATAAATCTAAAAAATATCATATAATACTTTTGTTGATTACGTGATTGTTTGTTAAATAATAAAATATAATTGTTCGAATTAAAGTCTGTTAATCTTCCAACTAACTAAATTTTTAAAGAATTTAAAACATCACCTCTAGTTTATTTTTTCGTTATATAACATTCTTTACAAGTTTAAAAAAATTTTTTTTGTTGTTGTTTCTTTTAATCCATAAAAACGACTTAAAATAGAAATATTATTTTTTTTAAAGTTTTATAATAATGAAAAATTTTCCACAAATGGATTATTATTATTATTATTTTATTTTTTTTTGTAAATCACACTATGTTTATACATTTTCTAAACTATTTTATTTTATTAATAATATACAAGCTTTGAAATATTTTGTTTGTTTCGTTTAATGCACAGGAACGATTTAAAATAGAAATAGTTTTTTAAAGTTTTATAAAAATAAAATACTTTTCATAAATCTTTCTTTTAGAGTTATTTTTTCTCTTAATCAGATCATGTTTGCATTTTCTAAAAATTATTTTTCAGATATTATCTTTTTACGTATTTCGTCGTAAACGTATATTAAGCGAAGATTGTTTTAGTCCTTCTTAATATCTGATTTTAATCTTTTAATTGCTTAATCTTTTAATAATTTAATCATTTTAATATTTTAATATCTTCTTAATTTCAATGTTTAATTTTAACGTACTTTTCCAAAATTAAAAAGAAAAATATTTAAACGTAATTAAAAATATTAACAAGAGTAACGTACAACAAAATTAATGTGAATAAATTTTTATTTTATTAATATATATATATGATGTCCAAATGATGGTCACTGGGTGCCACAAGATTTCGCGTTCGAGTCCTGGCGGTGCCATAGATGTTTGTAGTGGTTCGGAATGGGCAGTGGTTAAGCCGTAGGTTCGATCTAATACGAGTATGACTGTAGAGCATTGGGGGTGTAAGGCTGACAACCCTAGCCCGTAAAATAAGAAAAGCAATATCACATCTCATGTGTCGGAATCGGCCAATAGTCAGAAGGCCTTTGCCTATATAATATATATATATATATATATATACACTATGTATATATTGATGGTTACAAGAGTTTTTTATGATTAATGTATTTATCAAGATTATAAAATGTAGATGTCAGAATGAAAATTACAATCTTTTTTAGGATAATTTGGATTAATTTTCCGATTTGAAGTACTGAGCATTTTTGTTTTTTATTATGTATTTTTTTTTTAAATAAATTCAAATTTATACCGAATTTTTGATTTTTTAAATTTGATTTGGTAATGTACAAATTAAATAATGCATATTTAACTTCAATATATATATATATATATATATGAAACTGTATTTTTCCTCTATTTTTGACTGTGTTTCACGTAAATTGTATATAATGAGTTAAAAGTGACGATTTATGTATTCCAAATTTTTGAATGTCTTTTTCATTGTAACATCGATATTTGCATGTTGTATAGGAGGAAATTTTTAAAATCAATGCAAGACTCGCATTTTCTATTACAATTACCATCGACTTTACGCATTGACTGCGAGTATAAGTTGCTCTCTGGTTTGAGAATATTTTAGTTTACTCTATAGAAGAACACTAGAGTTCTTACTAAAAATAATAACAATTAATTATAACTGATATCCAAATGATGAATCAGAATTGTCATTCCCATTTTAAAATTAAAAATGTTATGAATACATTTTTTACAGTGTTGTAAAACTTATCGAAATGTTTTCAGTAAAGAATATTCTAAATTTTTTTTGGTAGAATAGCCTTGCGTACTGAAAAATTATTGCTGTTGTTTTCGAATATCGGACACTTTCGGCCGGTTGCCATTTGCCTCTAGAAAGCAGATATCTAGCAGTTTCAGCTTTACCCAGGTTGAACCACAAGGAAGCCTGCAACATTACATCTATATTTGACCGCCATATTTTTGAACAAACATGAAATATCTGAAGATTTCTAATCCTCTCTCTCCTCGAACCCAATGAAAAGATGCTCTTGGCTTGAAATTTAGAGCGGCATAATTTTGCTACAAACAAGGGAACTTTTGTTTGGCTTTACTGGTGTTGAGTCGGAAACCGATTTCCCTGCCAATTCATTATTTACAAAGTTTCTCCGATTATGAGCATATATGCGCATAAATTTTGGTATTGGCCAAATGCTGAGTTTGGAAAAGATTTATTTATTTATCAACTTTATAACTTAGTTAAGCAAGTTAATAAGTTTGTGATTTGATTAACATATAAAATGGCAGATTACCTTTCTATAATAGTGTTTCCTGAGGCATTATAAGTTCACAAATATTTTGTAAATTCTCAGAATCAAATATTTTAACAACATGTATTTCTACGCACAAGAATTTATGGCTTAAATGAGATTCATTGCGTGAACTATTTACTGGGCAATAGATAATAATTCAAGCAATTAAGATAATAAAAGATAATAAATTAAAGCTACTAATTTATAATGTATTATGTAACTATTTTCATAGTAATTTTTAAAAATTCCAAGATATTGTTACGAAATAAATATGTATATATCATCCGAATAAATAGGTATATATGGCATCCAAGTTCAAAACCCCGACAACCAAATATGAACCAAAAACTCCTCAGTCTATGGCGGCCTGGTGACCAAGTGGTTGGAACTCTAACCTTTAGTATCACAGGCTTCAGGTTCGAATACTGGCCGTGGCATGGATGTTTGTGAGTGGTTCGGAATCCACTTTAAACTGTAGGTCCCTGTCTGTTTAACCCTCGTGTGCACAAGACGGCCGTAGAGCAACAAACTAAAAAGCTGAGTCTATGGCAAAGAAGAACATAATAAATTTGTCAGGCTTAAACTCATAACTTATCTCAAGAAGGAGTGGAGAATTATGAGAACTTCAGATGGTATTCTTAGCGGCTTTCGAAATTTTACTAATAAAATGTCAATGCAGTGTAGCAGCAAGCCCGCGTGGTGCACCATGGATAATGCTGAATCTGCTACATATAATATTTCAGTGACGAAGGACAGAGTTTAAAGAGTCAGGTTTTCGGAAACAACTTTAATAAAATATTTTAAAGTAATTTCATCTTCAGGGCTCAGAAGTTTTTGCAGTAAAAGTATTTACAAATTGGGCAAAACATTTTTTTTTTCTTTTCTAAATTTTTGACAAATCTGTAATACGTTTTTCTTTCTAAAGAAAACACAAATAATATCTCACAAAACAAATTAAAAGGATTTTTAAAATTAATCTTAAAAAATTAAACTCTTTTTTTTTTTTTATGCAGTATTTTGTGCTCTCACCTTCAACAATTCCTAAGTCAAATAATTAACATAAGACTGAAATTTAAAACACTTTCCGTCGAATATAAGTTCATCTAATTCAATATTCAAGTTACACGCTCTTATCTTAAACCCCGCCTTTATTGGAAAAAAGACACTATACATTATACTTGTATACATTCTAAAACTATCAATGAAAAAATATTGTAAACATGATCATTTCGTTATGCGTCTTTAAAATTTTTAATTCGTATGTATGTCCTACGTGAAACGAAATTATTAGTTTTCCCAATACCGTAACTAATGGCGTTATATTTTAAATGCATTCAACTGTACAAAGAACGGAACAAAGACTGGCTGATGGATATTTCATGATAATTTTCCAGCTACTTTACTTTTATGTCATTGCTGATATTAACAAAAGTTGAAAAAAAAAGACCTCTGTTGATGATATGATAAATATGCGATTAATTGACATAAAAATTGAATAAACGCTTTTTGAATGTCTAATGTGTGGCTAATTTGATTTTTTAAGAAGTCCGTATAGCATTGACAAATTTATTGTGATGATGATGTTGTTGTTAAAAACGTATTCAGCGAGGGAGAAAATATTATGGACGCCCAAATGAAGATATGCAGGAAAAAAAAAAAAATACGTAATAACTGCTTTATTAGCGGAAACAATGCAACCGTATCTCGTGGTGTTTTGTAAGAAACTGTTCGGTAAAACAAACATGCGTGTAGTATATCTTACACCAGTTAATGACTGTTATTAAAATTGAGATTTGTTTAAAGCGTTAAGAATTTTACGACTGAGTGATTTGGAATATACTTTTCTTAAAAAATAAAGCATATTCTTCAAAAAAAAAAAAGCATGGCGGCCTGATGGCCGATTGGCTAGCCCTCTGGCCTTTGCTACCACAGACTTCAGTTTCATACCCTTGCGGTGGCATGGATGTTTGTTAGTGGTCTGGAATCCACGTTAAACCATAGGTCCCGGTCTAATTAGCCGAAAGTGTGCAAAAAATGACCGTAGTTCGCTCTACGACATCAAACATCCACTATTACTACTGCACGACATCATTGTGCTTAGAGCTGAGTTGCCCCCTTTACTGTTTGGGAATGATGTGGGTGAGAGAAGTTTGACTGGACTCTGTGACGCTCTACAGTAATATGAGATCGAGAACTGAGGCTTAAAGTGGCTTCCTGAATCTCTAGAAAAATTCATTGCATCGCCGCGATTCGAACCCGAAATTTGTGGTACCATAGGTTAGAGCGCTAGCCACCAGACCGCCATGCATTTCTTAGTGTCACATGATACCACAGTCTTTAGATTCGTACCCTGACAGTGGCATGGGGGCATGGATGTTTGTGAGTGGTTCGGAATCCATGCTAAACAGTAGGTCCCGGTCTAATTAGCCTAAAGTGTGCACAAAATGATCAGAGCGACAAACCAAACCTCCAAAGCAACATATTCTTCAAAAGTAAAGCTTCCATTTGTATTGAAGTTTGATTTTTAGTTAAAAATTATTGTAATAATTCTTCTTGAATTAAATTATCTCGAACTTCAATCGTTAAGTGGGTTCGGGCTTGAGTCCCGGCATGGCCATGAATGTTTGTAGTGATTCGGATTCCACCTTAAACAGTAGCTCCTGGTCTAATAGGATCGTAGAGCGTTGTGGGGGCAGTGCTACTCGCTTCCGTAACATATCTTCCAGCTACACGTGCCCCGTGGATAGTGCTAAATGAGTTACAGCGGTGCAGCCCTTGCTAATGACATAAAGATTAACTGTCTCTATATTACCAACTGCATAAGAACAATAATAATTTGTCTTGAATTTAAAAATTACAATAGATTCTTACTGATTTTATTTATTTCTAGGGTTTATTTGGCTTTTTTATTTATTTATTCTAAGAAGAAATAATACGTTTATAGCATAATAAGTTACGATATAAAACATAATTAAAAAATAAATGCAATTTTACGAACATATTCTTACGGGCTAAAGATGATTAAATTGAAAAGATATCTATAGAATTATATTGTAAATAATATAATATAAAGAGTAAGTTAAAGATATATGTTTTCGGTTATTAGTTCGGCAAATAACGGCTCGTTGAATCACAAATTTTAACTGGAGATAATATATTGTAATCTTGCTCTTCAATGCAAATTAACAACCTGGTGACAAATTGGCTAGCCCTCTGGCCTATGGTACCATAGGCTTCAGGTTCAAATCTTGGCTGTGGCATGGATGTGTGTTAGTGGTTCGGAATCCACGTTTAAAGGTCCCGGTATATGAAATAATAGGTAGGTATAAACAATAAAATATTTAGGTCCCGGTTTATGAAATGATAATTAATAAGGGGTCTTAAAACTACGGCCCGCTGGCCTAATTCGGCCCGCCAGTGAAATGGCTGTAATAAAATATTTAATGACAGAAAAATATTCCGAAAGTTTGGATATGAAATGCAAAAAATAATAGTGCGACAAACCCAAACCTTCGATACCAACTACTGATCTAAAAGTCTAATAATGAGACAGACTAGTAACTAAAAGTAATTATTTTAATAAAAATTATTTTAAAAGATATTATTATGTGATTTAAAAAAAATCAGCAATTGGATTAACTGAGTTATTGTTGACAGTAAATTCTTAAGAAGCATAAAAAACCTAAAACATGCGTGTGATGAAAATTATAAAAATAAATTATTTAAACAATAATAATATCTATAAAAATATTTAAACAATATGTTGTAATTTATTACAATATTTGACCATTTCTAAAAAGTAATTTTCATTTAGAAGAATAAATTAAAAAATTCTATTAAGAGTTCTTTTATAGAGTATAGAAGAGAAATTATGAGAGAAAAGAACACAATGCATAAAAAAAAGTTAAAATGCTATAAAATGAAATTTGTTGCGTTTTTCATGTTATAAAATAAAATTATTATTTCTAAATACTGAAATTACTAAAATTATTATTTCATTTAATACTAAAAATATTAACATTATGTATATTTTTAAGTTATAAAATTAAACATAGTCGTGCTTTTCGAGTAATTTTAAGCGTTCATTTTAAGTTAGTTGAAATACGAATACGTGTGTTCAAATACAAATATTAAATTTTGTATAGTTGTGGAAATATTGAAAATTTTTATGGTCCTTGTAAAAAGTCAAATATCAGAGACTGGCTTTGAAAGACGAATTTATTGGAATGAAATTGAATAAATAAATAAATAAATAATTAAAATTTCAATGAAGCATAATTGATAAAATCTGTTGTTGTTTCTGATGCCCGATATGATCTAGCTATTAGACCAAATCCATAAATCCATAAACCTCTAAAAAGTTCAAAAATAGAAGAGTTCAGAAATCAAAACAGTTTAAAATAAAACAAGCAATGCTTGAGCAGTTCTACACTTGGGGCAGGTCCCAAAATAATCTTCTGACCTTGTTCATTGGTGAGACTCCTCAAGTGTCCACCGGCAAAAAAACAAGTTTGTTGACTTCCATGGCTCCCAAAAGCTGGGCGCCACCAGGGCGATCTCTCGAGTACCATTCATGTGTTGGAGGGACATTACAGAAATCCTTCATTGCCTTCCCAAAGCTCCCAAATCGGAGAACCTTCACTATATGTACGAAACAATAGGGGACTGGAAAGTCTCCGAAGAAGCAAGTTTTTCTAGTTTGGTCAGTCTTATGTCACACGAGGGCAAAACGCACCGGGACCTACAGTTTAGCGTGGATTCCGTACCACTGACAAAGCAACCTTACCAACTCTAGATTCGAACCTGAAGCCAGAACGCTAGCCAATTGGCCATCTAGGCAGCACAACATTTGCCAGAGAATATGCCGTTTCTCGTTGCCACTAATGCCGGCTTCGCTTCTATGTGAAGAAATCCATCGGATGTGCACCTCAGAATTAACTGAAAGTCTAGAAAGCAATTTCTGGAGGAAAATGAGAAAATCTTTGAAAATTACTGCAGGCCACTGCAATGAATAGTTACTGTTTCATGACTTAATTGTAATAGCAGAAAAATATTTGAAAACATTTATAGTTGTTGAAAAAGTCAAATCTCGATGATTGACTCCGAAAAACAAATTTATTTGGATGAAATTTAGTCAAAAAATAATTTCAATGTGCATAATTGAGAATACTTTGAAACAGAGAGATATAATTAAAACAAAATTATTTTATTTTCATGAGAAATGTAATATATGAGCTTTTTTTTATTCAAAATTTTGAAAGTTTGGTTTATTGCTATTTAATTGAAACTTTTATTTTTTATGAAAAAAAAAAAAAAAAAAAAAAAAAGAAAAGAATTGTGTCCCTGTTATTGGTATAGAAATTATAAATAATTGGTTCATAAACTATCAAACATATAATAAAAATAATTAATTTAATTTATTTTTTTATTAACTAATCTATTACCATTGTATAAAATATTGATCTGATTTTCTTTGTGATTTTACTAATATTTTATTTCAATAAAATTACAAAAAAATGGATAGAAATTTTTTTTAAAACTGTTTGATAGTTTATGAACCATTTATATTTAACTTAAAAATAAAAAATCATTAAAAAATTATTTTGTTGTAACCAAAGAACAATTTTAATTATTATTAGAACAATTTTTTTTATTATAGAAGATATTTTATATGACCGTTTTATTTAAATTCAATTACTTTAGTTGTTTTTACAAGTGAATTTTTTGTAAAATTCCGATGGTAAATGTTACCTTAGATCCTGGAGAATTCTTGCCCCAAAATAATTTATTTATTTATTTTTTTTCATTTATATATAAATGCCATGCAAATAGATAAAAAAGTAAAATTATATAGAACACTATCAGAAACTGATAAATTCCTTTTTTTCTTCTGATAATTGATCTGAGGAGGATTTTCAAACCTAATATGCCAGATAATTATTTTATGAATTCTTCGATAAAATGACGTCAAACAGATGATTCCTTTTCCCTTTTCCCAAATTAATAATAAAATTCCATTAAGGATTTTTCAAATCTTAAATTAAGTAACAATTTGTTTCAGGTCAATAGAAATCCTTACTTTCAGAAATCCGATGTTAAAAAATTTAAAACTATTGATCGTAAATTACTTAAGTATTTTCATTTTAAAATCATATGTTAAAAATTTTTAATAAATTCTTATTCATAGTTTAAGAAATATATTTTTTAGTGTGTCGTTTTTCCTTTTAAATAAAAGAATTTCATACAAAGCTTAAAATGTATCGATTTTAAGAAAATATTTAAACAATACTTTTTTTCATTTATTAAGAATATTTAGCTATCTATAATTTAAATGCAGTTTTCGATTTAGAAGCATAAATTAAAATGCTTTTAAAAATGTTTTTATAAAGTGTAAAGAAGATATTATGAAAGAAATGTACACATACAAAAAAGAAAAATATTTTGAGCAATACATCACTGTAGATGTATCCATTTTTTCTTATTTTTTTGTCATTACAGTGAAATCTTATAAAAAAATTGTAACTGAAAATTTCACCTTCAGAGCGGCGTTAAAAGACGAATCGACTGTGTCCAAATTACAGAAAAGCGTATTAATGCATAATTAAAGAATTATAGTATGAATTAAAATAAAATAACATTGTTTGTAAATGTCCTAGAATTAATTTTCTACTCTTATTCATAAAAATCTTCTAAATACATAATTTTACTTCACTTTTTTTTGTTCTAACAGAAATTATAATAATATATTGTCAATTTGTGCACTACTAATAGAAATGGAAAACTTTCCGCAATTTTATTCCAACAAAAGTAGAAATAAAATTAACTTAAAAAAATGCAATTGCTTGTTTTGATACTGTTAATATCACGCATAAGTTATTTATTAAATATTTTAAAATTTTAATTTAATTTATCATTAACTTTAAGCAGCAATAAAACTACTTTAAATGTTCTTTTGCTTATTAAAGTATTTTTGAATAAATAAATTCAAAATTTGGCTATCGGAAATAATTATTTGTGCTGATACTCTTTCGCAAGTTGATGTTTGGGTTACCGCTTTTATTATTTTCACACACACAAACTGATGAATAAATAAAAAGGAATGAGATGTAAAAACAGTAAAAGTGAATTTCCTCCTACAGCCCCGAAGTATGCCAGACGGATAAATAAAGTATGTTTTTTGGAAGAAAATCTCAAAGGTTTTGATGAAACTTCAGTTTCTTAAAAGATATACGATTTTGCCAGGTTCCTCTGTGAATTGGAAAGAACACCTCATTCCCAGGATTGACATCTGAAAAAGAGGGGGGTCACCTAACTCTTCATACGAAGGGGCTTTCAAATGATTGGTTCGATTTGCCATTACTGGAATACGTATCCTTGAAGAACTTGATGACGCTTTTCGGAGTTGGAAGGGATGATGACTCAGAAGCCTAAAAATGGGTATCCACAAGATACTAAAATCTCACGTAGGAGGACGATAGCCAGTCAGAAACTTGATATTCTACCAATTTAGGTTTTCTGACTGATTGGAGTTCAGTGACATGAGAGTTTAACATTGGGTTTAAATCCCCCTTAATACTATGAAACCATGACAATTTTTACACAGGAAAAAAAAATTCTTTTCGATTTTTCATTTACTAGCGCTTTGTCTCTCGGAGCCAGAGGTTTCGGCTTCGAATCCAGATTGGTGTCATGGATGTTTGTAGTGGTTCGAATCCACTTTAAACCGTAGATCCCTGTCTAATATGATTGTAGATCGTTGAGCGTAAGGCTGACAACTCTACCCCGTAAAATGAAAACATCTCCTGTCTCGAAATTTGCCAGTAGACAGACGGCTTTAGCCCACCATGGGCTGTAGTGTCAGGCAATTAGTTAATATTCATTTAGCAAATACAACCTTATAAAAAATTAACATCGAATAAAAAAAAAAGAATTATGAGATTGCTCCGTCGATGTGCAGTCATTTTGAGCACACTTTGGGTTAATTAGACCGGGACCTGCAGTTCAACGGGGATTCTGATTCACTAACAAACATCCATGATATCTCCAGGATTCAAACCTGCAGCCACAGCACTCGCCATTTGGCCATCAGGCCGCATGACTATGAGAAGATAATACAATAATACCTCAGTTGAAAGCCCAGCTTTATATCAAGATTGTGAATAACTGTTACTGAATCTTTATTCTTTTAAAAGCAAAGATACCATAAGTCCCAATGGAGACACTGTTAAAAATAAGGACATAATTTCTATGCTGATAGTCAGTCCCTAAAATAACTACTAATAAAATGCGAACAATAAATTTCTTGCACATGTGAACAATTCTCAATGCATGTGCATAAAAGCACATCTATGCAGTGAATGGAAACGCACCGTTGAATAAATTTATTTTATTGTAATTTCTTTCGATTCTTTCGCTGGAGATTTGTGGCAAACCCCGACGTCTGCAAGAGCATTGTTTTTAACAACTGGATTAAAATACTGGGATTGAATGGAAATGGAAAAAGAGCACTACTGTTCTATCAATTGATTCTAATCTACTGCGGATGCAGTTGATGTACGTACCACTGAAAACAATAAAGAAGTACAAACCACACATTCAAAAGGGGGTTAATTGGTAGGCGCTACCACATTCTAATCTGATAAGGTATATCTGTTTCCGTTTTCTTTTCCTTTTTAGTTTCAATAATAGGTTACAAAACGTTGGTGTTTATACAAGCCTTTTTGCCATTCAGTCGAATAGCCAACTTAATTTGACAAGTTAATTTCGCACGTACGATGTTTAAAAATACTTTATAAATCTCTCTTACCTAACTGCATACAAAAATATAATAAATTAAAAATAAAAAAAATTAAGTAAATTAAAATACACAAATATAGCTTCATTTCATAAGAAAATATTAATTTACTTTTTTAATGCTATTTATTTCATCTTCATCATTGACGTAACAGCCCCGTGGTGGACCAAGGCGGTCTGTCTACTGGCAGATTTCGAGGTAGAGGGTTTCTTTTTACGGGATACAGTTACCAGCCCCTATGCTCTACACTCATATTAGACCGAGACCTACTATTTAAATAGGTGGTGGCATTAAGCATGGGGTATGGGACATTTGGTTTAAGCATTCGTGGCATCGCCGGGACACGAACCCGAAACCTGTGTCACCATGCCCCAGCCACTCGACCATCAGGCCTCCACAGTAACTTTTCTTCTTCAATGGCGCAACAGCCATGGACGGCCAAGGCCGTCTGTCTACTAGCAAATTTCGAGACAGGAGATGTTTTTCTTTTTACGGGGTAGGGTTGTCAGCGCCACACTCTACACTCCTGCGGTTTAAAGCTGATTCCGAGCCACTACAAGCATCCATGGCGTGTCGCCTGTAGGAGCACCAGAGCGCTAGTCACATGGCCATCAGGCCCTTGATATAATTTATTTACACATCTAAAATGAAAAAAGTGGAATTATTTGAAATAGCTCTTCACTGAATCATCACCGAATAGGGTGATAACAGAACTGAGCATTCTTATTTTACAGTAATTTTGATTAAAATCTTCAAAATATTTTTATTATAAAAAATTATTTTAATATATTGAATAAACTTAATTTTAATGAGAAGGACACTCATTAAAGTTCTCATGAAGAATATTAAACATTAACATATATAAATTTATGGCAAATTTCCTTTTAAAAATAAAAAAGGTTTTCCACAGTTTTTTGTTTTTTTGTTTTTGTTTTGTCACAACATGTTATTTTTAAAATTATCATTATCATTATCACAAAATATTTCTTCGAACATAACATTTCACAGCTACATAAATCAGGACATTGAGATTGAACAAAGAGTCGTCAAACAAAGTTTTATAATTTCTAGACATCTGAAATTTCGGTAAATTTTTCTTAAAATTGATATTCCAAATTTGTGGTCTGAATTACAAATCACGTCCCAACATTTTCTGATTATATTTTAACCCGAAATTCATAGTTCACAAAATATTTTATAATTTTAGAGCTTAAAAATTATTCAGAAAGACTGCGTCTTACTTTTTATTTTTTTCTTTCTTTTTTTCCCAGTACCGGGTAATAAGTAGCAGATGTGAGTATTAACAAGTGATTCATTGAATAATATTCGTTATTGGGGCCATTGATTGTAGCATCTGGCATATGGGTCCATTCTTCTGGGAGGTTTGCACTAAAGGAAAGGAGAAGTAATACTTTCAGGGAGGAATTTCAGAGGTAATTTTCTATTCCAATTGTGTGTCATTCTGGAAAAAGCTGGAAAAGAGAACCATCAAAGAGTCTACTCGTTTCTCAGATCAAAGAGTAAATTTAACGAGATATCGTTATCTTATTGAGACTCTTCTTATCGTTATCAAACTGAGACGTGAAATTATGTCTCAGTTTGTGTGTAGAACTGGAAAAAAGCTGAAAAATATCCAACTAAGTAGTCAGAGAAAACCATCAACGAGACTACTCGTTTCTCACAGAGAGTAAATTTAACGAGATATCGTTATCTTAATTTTCTGACTCAGTTTGTGTGTAGTTCTGGAAAAGCTGGAAAATATCCAGCAGAGTAGTCAATGAAAGTATAGAGAACCATCACTCGTTTCTCAAAGCAAAGAGTAAATTTAACTAGATTTCGTTATCTTAATTTTCTGGTCTCAGTTTGTGTGTAGTTCTGGAAAAATCTGGAAAATATCCAATTAAGTAGTCTATAAAAAGAACCATCAACGAGACTACTCGTTTCTCAAAGCAATTTAACTGCAGTAAATTTAACTAGAGATAACTTTATCTTAATTTTCTATCTCAGTTTGTGTGTCGAACTGGAAAAAGCTGAAAATATCCAACTAAGTAGTCAGAGAACCATCAACGAGAACTACTCGTTTCTCACAGAGAGTAAATTTAACGAGATATCGTTATCTTAATTTTCTGACTCAGTTTGTGTGTAGTTCTGGAAAAAGCTGGAAAATATCCAGCAGAGTAGTCAATGAAAGTATAGAGAACCATCACTCGTTTCTCAAAGCAAAGAGTAAATTTAACGAGATATCGTTATCTTAATTTTCTGACTCAGTTTGTGTGTAGTTCTGGAAAAAGCTGGAAAATATCCAGCAGAGTAGTCAATGAAAGTATAGAGAACCATCACTCGTTTCTCAAAGCAAAGAGTAAATTTAACGAGATATCGTTATCTTAATTTTCTGACTCAGTTTGTGTGTAGTTCTGGAAAAAGCTGGGAAATATTCAGCAGAGTAGTCAATGAAAGTATAGAGAACCATCACTCGTTTCTCAAAGCAAAGAGTAAATTTAACTAGATTTCGTTATCTTAATTTTCTGTCTCAGTTTGTGTGTAGTTCTGGAAAAAGCTGGAAAATATCCAACAGAGTAGTCAATGAAAGTATAGAGAACCATCACTCGTTTCTCAAAGCAAAGAGTAAATTTAACTAGATTTCGTTATCTTAATTTTCTGACTCAGTTTGTGTGTAGTTCTGGAAAAATCTGGAAAATATCCAACTAAGTAGTCTATAAAAAGAACCATCAACGAGACTACTCGTTTCTCAAAGCAATTTAACTGCAGTAAATTTAACTAGTTATAACTTTATCTTAATTTCCTATCTCAGTTTGTATGTCGTACTGGAAAATATTCAACTAAGTAATCAGTGAAAGAATAAAGATAACCATCAACGAGTTTACTCGTTTCTCAAAACAAAGAGTAATTTTAACTAGTTATCGTTATCTTAATTTCCTATCTCTGTTTTTGTGTCGTACTGGAAAAAAGCTGGAAAATATCCAGTCATGCAATCAGACTGTTAATACTCTGTCAAAACAGTCATAAAATTTACTAATTTCATGAAACAAAAGAAAAATTTAACTAAAGCGCGATGCTAGTGAATCACAAAAAGCTTTGAAAATAAATTTACAGCTATTTATTTTTTTAAAGAACCTTTATGCTATTTATTAGACGAGTCTCAAAATATTTTGTCTCATTTCATTATTTTCATTATTGAAAAGTCGACTTTGATGGTAAAGTTGGATGCATTTTAAATACGATATAAAATTTGAATATATTCCAGAGACAAAAAAAAAAAAATTTAACTAATTATAAGTTTTTATTTAGATTTCCATTGTAATTTCTATATTTTTTATATTTTGTGTACTTCATAACAATATTCACCGTATTGATATTTCCTTAGCATATCCTTACATTTTTTTTTTATTTTAACACACTTATAAAAGCACAAAGCACGAAAAGAAAACTTTTTTATTATGAAAATAAATGCATATAATAGGTTAGTGAATATATCATTTAAATCACTTAAAAATTTACTGGCTCAATTTATGATCAAGTAAATTTTAGTTCCTTAATGCAAAAACCCCATGCTAATAATTTTTGTAGAATTACAAAAAAGAACATGTTTGTTACCTGACTAATTCTGCAAACCACTTTTTATTCATCAGTTAATAGTTGGGCAATTAATTTTCGTCCTCTGCGTTCCAATTTAGAAATAGCCAACAAAATCCTCCAATTTTAATGCGCTTATTGAATTATATGAGTCATTACCATTGAAGAATATTAGTCATTACATTTTTTTTTTCCGTACATTGTTTAAATCTCTATTCCTTAAATGTTAAGAAAAAGAAGATTGATGACTTAGCAATTTCAAAAGGGCAAGGAAAATGATTTTCTTTTGTAAAAAGAATTTTGTCTTTTTTATAAAAATTTTATAAAAAATGTTTTTAATTCTTTTTTCTTTTTCTTAATTTCAATTAATGATTATCAATAGATTTTAGACATACAACGAAATGAAAATGAATGAGAAAAAAATCAAGTCTTCCGCAAATCAAAACTTTAATTACAAATTTTATTAATTTTTTAAAAATATTTTTATTATTTTTAATGTTTTTTCCGTTTTGTAAAATTACATTTACATTTATAAAACATACAAAATGATTAAAAAATTTGTATTTTATACAAAAGTTTATTTTTGTCTATGGCGTAGATGAGTACGAATTATTCACTGGAAAATTCTTCAGATGTCGTTAGTGTGGATGACATGAGGGTGTGAACCCTTCAAAGTCATCCTATTTGTTCTCAAATGTAGTGCCATAATATAGCGGGCTTCCTGCAGAGCAAAATCAGTAATATTGAATCTGCTACATATCTGCCGTAAGAACGACCTAAGTGAAAAAAAAAAACACCGTAAATTATTTTTACACCGAAATAGGTTTTGCAATTAAAATGCCTGAAGGAAGGTATGCCATCCTCAACAAGTTTTAACATGGGAAAAACAACAGATTTGTCCAACTTTTAATTCTTGACAGTAATCAATAAATTAGCAAGGGTGTTATCTTTTTCTTATGTCCCCTACTACTACTACACCACACTAGTACTACACCATATCACTGTGCCTAGAGCTGAGTTGCCCCCTTAATAGTTTGGGATGATGTGGGTGAGAAGAAGTCTGATTGGGCTTTTGATTCTCTACGGTCATGTGAGACCGGGACCTACGGCTTAAAGTGGATTCCGAACCCTTAACCAATAGCCATGGCACTGCCTGGATTCGAACCCGAAACCTGTGGTACTGAGCGGCAGAGAGCTAAACACTCAACCATCATGCCCCTTCTTATGTTCACTAAAGGTTAGAATGCCTCATATATATATATATATATATTATATTTATATAATCTTCTTCAATGGTGCAACTGTCCCATGGTGGGTCAAGGTTGTCTATCTGCTGGCAGATTCCAAAACATGAGATGTTTTCTTTTCACAGAGTAGGGTTGTCAGTCCTACGCCCAACGCTATACAATCATATTAGACCGGGAATTATGTTTAAGGTGGTTTCCAAACCACTACTCTAGGGATGGTCACTGCATCACTGAAGTCACTTAAAGTGAAATATATTAGATGCTCTATTAGATTACCTGTTGTTCCAAGATGTGTGCGCATCATAGTTCGCAGAATATAATTTAATTATTCTACGAATTCATAACTGTAAACTCATAAATAAAACGGGCAATATCTGTCCTATATTCGCAAGAATATTATTTTTAAAATCAAAGTAAATTTTTTTGTCATAATTTCGACAGGTAGTTTTTGAATATATCGATGCACACATAAAAATATTTTTTAATACATTGGTTTTTATTACTTTGGCCATTATAAAATAAATATATTTTGAAAAAGTGTGATAAATCTCTCGGCCTGAAAAATATTCAAGGCTGGTTGCAAGTTGGCCACCCCTGATGTATATATACTGCTTTTTGTGCCCAAAAAAGTAAGACCAGTTTTCAATTAAAAATCTCCCGGGCATATGGTATTTCAATTTTTTTCTTTTTAGGTTGTTGGCACTGTCCTTCATATCTGTGTGAAATTTTACGTCAAAATATTCATTAGTGTTTGAGTTACGCTTGGTTTTGTGAGATGCTAAAACTGATTCCGTCGATTTTTGAAGTGTCTGAATTAATTGAGAAAGAACTTGCGCTAAATTTTGTTTGCAAAAACGTATAGAATATTGCAGAAGGCATTCGGAGAGCATTCCTATTGGTAAAAACAGTTCAAAGAAGGCAGAGAACGCGTTGAAGACGAAGAGCCCTCTGGTCGACCACCGACCTCAACCGACGAAGCTCATGTCAAAAAAATTAAAGATTTGGTGCTTGCAAACCGTCGATTTACAATTAGAGGCCTTGCTGATGATGCTGGAATAATCAAA
Organism: Caerostris extrusa; assembly: GCA_021605095.1. Taxonomy (NCBI): domain Eukaryota; kingdom Metazoa; phylum Arthropoda; class Arachnida; order Araneae; family Araneidae; genus Caerostris; species Caerostris extrusa. The sequence continues at coordinate 103,066 of BPLR01007421.1, forward strand.
ATTCCTTTTTTTTTTTCTTTTGGTCCCCAAAAGCGTCAAATCTTGATTGGTACAGAAAACACTGAATGCGCCAGTTCACACTGCATTGATTCTTCGTGACTTTTTTTGCCAAAACTTAAACCCATATAGTTGCACAACCACCGCATTCACCTGATTTAGCATCGTGATACTTCTCGCTATACTCTAAACTCAAAAGACCCCTCCGGGGATACCGTTTTAAGTCGATTGAAGAGACATTTCAAAATCTCCGGAATCACTTTTAGCATCTCACAAAACCAAGCGTAACTCAAGCACTGTTGAATATTTTGACGTAAACTTTCACACATATGTCAAGGAAAGTACCAATAACTTAAAAAGAAAAAAATGGAAATACCACATGCCCGGGAAATTTAAATTGAAAACTGGTCTTACTTTTGGACACAGTAGTATATATATATATATATATATATATATATATATATATATATATATATATATGAAGAAATAGAGATATTTTTATCTTTTGTAAGTCTTAAGTCGAATCATATTAATTGAGGATTACATATTTATATGTTTAGAAAAAATTTCTCAAAAAAAATGAAGGAAAAAAATAGCATCCGCTTCGTTCCACAGCTGTGATATCCGGGTGCCAATGTTCTGCTCTGTCACCCGGTTCTCTTTAAAACCCATGTAGCAAGCGACGAGACATCCACTTGAGTGAGTGCGCAATACTATGGAAAGGTCTTTGGGAATCTTCGACTTCAATTGCTGATGAATGCCTAGCTACTGTAAACCGATTCGATCGGCAAAAATAAAACTATTAGTAATGGCTTCGGGCGAATTGGAAAAGGAAAAAGATTATGCTAATACAACTATCATCAACTGTCTGCGTTGCCTTTCTTTGTAAGGTTTGAGGAAAGTAGTATGAAACTCACGCGATGACATCACTGAACAGATTTTGATGATTTGTTTTGTATTTTTGATATAATTCTGTTTTAATATCATTTTTATTGACTTAGTCATGCTATGACAGATTTTGTTAAAATAGAAAAGTTTTTGTTTTGTTCTGTCTTTATTTCGGGAAAGTATTTTGCCGAGGCATTGGTATGTGTCGAATGTAAAACGTTTTATCTGACAAAGTACTTCTATCTGTCATTGAAAGACATTTTCAGAGTACTTTCTAGAAATGATAAGATCTTATAAAAATTAATTTCTAATTTTTTTCTTGGCATGCAATGAAGCTTGGTTCGATGCAAGGACATCTTGAATTTATCTCTGTTATTGAAAATCAGAAAATACTTCAATTCATCAGTAAGTAGTTAAAATGGCTTTAAAATTTGATTGTTTGTCCGTATATCATGAAAATAGTATATTATGGATATAAATATATATTAAGTTATACAGCTATGATCTTCAGAACAATTTTGAAAATGGCCAAATCCAAAGTAGACATTTATTTTAATTTTATTAAAAGAAAATGAATATGTTTCATTGAAAATTGATTATTTTCATGAAAATGTAAATGTTCATTGAAAAAAGAAAATGTTTTTTTTTTTAAACATGGAATCATGAAAAATATAATTTTTCAATGAATGTGTTGTTTTATTGAACAATAGTTTTAAAAATAACCGAATTCGTTATTCTTTTACTGTAGTCATTCTTTACTAAAAGATATAATAAATTTATTAGTTAATGATTTTTCTGTATAAATATTAATAGAATAATTTTAGAACGTTATACACTATATTAGAATTTTAAAAGAAAAAAAAATATTTAGAATCAATAATTTAAATAAATATTTACTCATACAAAATGCATTTAATATTTTAAATATGAATTCAGGTTTTTTGTTAAAGTATTATCGTGTATGATAATAAATAATAGAGAGTTTTTAGATAACGTTTTTATCGTCCGTTATTTTTTCTCCCTAGAGCGCATGCTCATAGGAAACATTATTACAGATACGCATGCGCAATTTCCTATGAGCATGCGCTCTAGGGAGAAAAATACCGGACGATAAAAAACGTTATGCAAAACCTCTAATGTTTCATTTTGAAATTCCTATAAAACGGAAGATACTTTTCCTTTCAAGAAAACACTGATCATTCCAAATTGAAATATTCTCGCGACGTTTTATATTTTGCAAAAAGAGATTTAACTCAAAAGTTTCCATCAGAGAAATAGGATTACCATTATTTGTTATGATTAAAATCCAAGCAAAATTTGTGCAATGAGCTGCCTGCAATTTTCTGTAATCAAAGTGTCTACAAATATCAAGGTTTTCCAAATAAGTAGTTAAATTATATATTTTTTTCTGCCAATAATTGTCTATATTATTATAATAAATGGTAATCTTGTGATATCACCATTGTTTTCCAAAACTGGAAGTGACATGCATTAAGATTTGAAGACCATTCCTGGCCAATATTCTTGACATACATAATTTAACTGCATTAAATATTCCTGGTGTCCAATATTCCTGCCATACATAAAATTTAACTACATTAATATGAGATAAAATTCTATAGTACATAAAAGTCATATTGCCTGAGATTGAACTTAACTGATGGTCGGATACCCCAAAACATTTTTCTATATTATTTATAACATCAAAATCTTTACTCCTGACAATTGACTGGCTATGAATTGCTGAATCACCGCAGACCTATGTGATCCCAAGGATTCAGAAACCTGCACTTCCCCCTCACCCATGATGGTGGTTTATTTTTATTTTTTATTTTTATTTATTTATTTTTTTATTTTATTTATTTATTTATTTATTTTTTTGCAATACGGAAAAAATGATGATCTAATGAAGAAATGATCTTTTTATAATATTTCCTATTCGAACACTTTTGGAAATGTATTTTCTGTTTTATAAAAGTTTCAAATAAGAAATAAAAGTCATGATTAACATGTATATACATATTTTCTACTAAATTCGCAAAATTCTTTTTTAAAATTAATGTGCAATAATAATTAAGCTAGACTTAAAACATAAGATTTTTTAAGGCAAATGAAAAAAAAAAATTAATATAAGTATATATTGCTAAATATCGTAAAAGTGTTGTTGGAAAATCTTTTTTCCTTTTAAGAAATGTTATGAAAGTTTATTTCCAGTATTGTTAAAATGGAAATTTTGCAAAACTTCCTGCTTTGAATTTAGGGTAACTTTTTTATTATTCATAGATTTCCGCAAAAGTAAACTCGTTTTAATGTTATACCTTCTGGAAAAACAATGTTCCAGTTGTTTTTAATATTAAATGTTCGAAAAAAATCAAAACAAGAATTAACTTCTTATGAAAGTTCTTTTTATTTTTCTAAACAAAAAACATAATTGTTGGTAAAAAAAAAAAAAAATCAATGTCAATGTCAATATCTTCATGGATGGATTCATTTTGATATATTTTCTTCCTTTTTTTTAAAAAAATATTTGAAAGTTTATGGTTTATAGAAAAAGTAAATAAAAGTAAAAAAATGCCGTATTATTTTCAATAGATGATTTGATATTTTATAATAAATTTTAAAATTCCAGTTTTTATTATATACATTTATGATATTTCTCAAAAAAAAAAAAAAAAAAAAAAAAAAAAAAAAAAAAAAAAACTTTAAATTTTCAACATTCTCACTTTTTAAATTATTGATAGATTTTTAAAAATATTACTACAAAATTGTTAAAAATCTCTATAAAAAATTGATTCGAAAATGATAACAAATTTAACTAATTTAATATAGTGCTACTAGCGGGGCCTAATGGTCTAGTGGCTGATTCTCTGGTGGTCGATACCACAGATTTCGGGTGTGTCATAGTTGTTTGTAGTAGTTCAGAATCCACTTTAAACAGCAGGTCCGGGACTAATAGAACTACTATTACACCACACCACAACATTGTGCTTAGGGCTGAGTTGCCCCTATACAATTTGGGAATGATGTGGGAGAAATTAAATGGACACACTATGGTGGCAGGAAAATTTTTGAAAAATTCACTTTTTAGAAGTTACAGTAGCTGAGCAATAGGAAAACTTTTACAAAAATATATGAGAATAACAAAAAATTAAAATAAAAAAGGGGGTCTAATAGGAATGAAGAGCGTTGGGCGTACGGCTGACAACCCCACCCCGTAAAAAGAAAACATATGACAATCCCTTGGCCCATCATGAGGCTGTTGCACTCCTGAAGAAGAAGAAGCAGATTCTTCTTTTATCAAATAGTATTATAAATTTTAGTTTATTTAAAAAAAAAAATTTTTTCTCCTACTTATACATTATAATGAATTAAACTAGCTTATTTTTTAAATTGTTCCGTCCCCCTACTTACACATTATAATGGATTAAACTAGTTTTTTTTTTTTTTTCAATTAATAGATTATAACGAATTAAACTCATTTATTTTTAAAAAGTTGTTTTTTTTTTTTCAATAATACATTAGAACGAATTAAACTAGTTTATTTTTTAAAAGTTGTTTTTTTCAATTATACAGTATAACGAATTAAACTAGTTTATTTCGTCGTTGTCTGCCAGATTTTTGTCGTAGTCTGTTACGATCGTAGATTCAAATACTCACGAAATAGCACCGAAGCATTTTTATACAAAACAGTTTTTAAGATCTTTCAATTAATTAATACAAATTTCAAGTGTATTACTAAAAAGCCGTTTCTAATTTATGTAGACCTTCCTATTTAAAAACGATGTTAAATTAAAGCAAATTAATTCATCATTATTTCCCATCTTTTTTAAGGCAAATGCTTGACGCCTAAGCAGTTTTTTCCTCTCCTGATAATTAACTCGTCGGCCCTTAATGTCACTTTGGTCCAACCTAAAACCCGACGTTCTGGACATGAATACCATTAATAATTCATTACACCTGTAGGTTATTTCCGTATTTCATTCGGTAGGGGGAAAAAATCACCTTTTCCCGATTTGCATACTGCTATCAAGAATTAAGTACACGTTTTTTTCCCCTACCAGATCAAAATCACACTTGTTGGGGATGGTGTACCTTTTTTTTTTTTTCCTTCTTTTCTAGGTCTTTTAATTGAAACCGAGTCCCATTTGATGAAGCGTTAAGGCTTGCTGGGCTCGCACACGGCCAGCATACTGAACTGAGACATTTCACTCCGTCATAACGCTTCATTGCCTAAGCAAAGAAAACTGTTTTGGATTTTGCCTCTCAGACAAAACGATGAATGCCCGCGATAAGAGGCAAAAGAAAGACGTGTGTTTACGATGACAATGACATGTCTGTTACATCTGCTTTCGAGATTTGCTCGCTGTCTGCTGCGATAATAACGAGCGCAGAACACAGCTGATCATAAGAAATATATCAGTGTTATCTGAGACTTTATTAAGTCTTTGATGCCCTGCAACTATAAAAGTCGTGAGAGAGAGGAAAACACTCATATTTTACAAGCCGGTCGTTGATACTATCATTATAGAAATCAATTTTTATACTCTCTTAACTATAAGTAGTTCTTTATTTCTTTATTTTATTTTATATTTTTATTTTTATTTTGTTGCTATTGTCTTGTTAGCAACTAGGAGTTAATTTGCGTTCATAAAACCATATCATTTTATTTATGAAAAAATACAACTTTTGCATATATATTTTTGATAGAAAGAAAACACTCCTATTTTACAAGCTGGCCATTGATAATATTATTATAAAAATCAATTTTTGTACCTCTCGTAACTAGAAATAGTTTATTCATTTATTTTATTTTTATTTAGTTACTTATGTTGTTTCTATTGTCTTTTTAGCAATTAGAAGTTAACTTGAGTTCATAAACCGTTTAATTTATTTATGGAAAAATACAACTTTTTGCATATATATTGTTGCTGAAATATTTTGTTATTTTTATTTATTTATTTATTTTTGTTTAATTATTTATTTATTATGCTGCTGTGGTCTTTTTAAGAACTAGAATTTTACTTACGTTCATAAACCATATCATTTATTTATAGAAAAATACAACTTTAGCATATATATCGTTGCTGGAATATTTTGTTATTTCATTATATCAAAATAAAGATAGCAAGCTTTATATGTTTAGCAGCACGTACTAAATATATTTTTTATTTCATTATATCAAAATAAAGATAGCAAGCTTTATATGTTTAGCAGCATGTACTAATATATTTTTTTATTTCATGCAGTTATTTTTACAACAAAAATAATTTTTAGCTATTTAATATTCAATAGGAATCAATTCAATGCTTTAGAGGTTTGCTCACTGCTTGCTGCTATAATAACGAGCGCGGAACACAGGTGATCATAAGAAATATATCAGTGTTATCTAAAACTTTATTAAGTCTTTGATACCCTGGAACTCTAAAAGTTGTGAGAGAAAGGAAGACACTCATATTTTACAAGCCGGTCATTGATAACATCATTATAAAAATCAATTTTTATACCTATCGTAACTAGAAATAGCTTTTTATTTATTTTATTTTTGTTTTTATTTCTATTCATTTATTTATTTTGCTGCTATTGTCTTTTTAGCAACTAGAAATTAACTTGCGTTCATAAACCATATCATTTATTTATGGCAAAAATACAACTTTTGAATATACATTATTGCTGGAATATTTTTTTATTTGATTATTCCAAAATAAAGATAGCAGGTTTTATATGTTTAGCAACGAGAAATAATATTTTTTTATTTATTTCTTGCAGTTATTTTTATAAACAAAATTAATTATTAGCTATTTTATATTCAGTAGTTCACACACATATATATATATATTTCATCTTCAATGGCGCGACAGCTCCATGATGGGCCAAGGTCGTCTGCCTACTGGTAGATTTCGAAACGTGAGATTGTTTCTTTTTACGATGTAGGGGTTGTCAGCGCTACTTTGCATTCATATTAGACCGGAACCTACGGTTTAAAGTGGATTCGAATCACTCTAATCATCCATGGCACCTAGCGCCAGAGCGCTAGTCACTCGGCCATCAGGCCCAATTTAAAGTTTACTTTAATATATTGCTTCCGTTTGAGATAACTACAGAGCATTTACTGAAATTTTTAAAATTTTATGGAAAACTTGTGCTGTGCATGAAAAGAGATTTGACTATATTTGAAATTTAAGCAATTTGAACAACTTCATAACCACTAGAAATATCCATTTCACCGCTGGACTCGAATCTGAAGCCTGTAACATCGAGCGCCAGAGCGCTTATCACTTGGCCATCAGGCCTCTTCATATAGATAAATATTTATCAAAAATGCAAATTCTGAGTTTATTTTGTAAAATATAAATAATGCATTTTTTTAAATATTTTTTATATTATATTTTGATAATTTGATAAATTATTTATTTTCTATAAAATACCAATAATTAATAATAATCTATCAAATTGATTATTTTTAACAATACCTGAAAATCCAATATATAAAACTATTTTAACAGTAAAATAAAATACTTTTATATTATAGAAATAAAAAAAAATGTATCTATTGTCAACAGGATGATAGTATTATGAATAATAAATTTATTGTTATTTGTTTATTGTTTATTATAAGCTAATTATATATAAGCTATAAGCTTTCATTTATTATCGCTTAGTATAATTACCACTAAGCGATAATATATGAAAGCTTAAGATTTGTTTTTAAGATTTGGATTAATGAATCAAAAAATATAAAGATTCTAAAATTTGAATTATTAATAGAAACTAGTTTGAAACAAGAAAAATTAAAATCACAAGTAAAGTATTTTTTGATTATATTTTAAATTTTATTTTAAAAAAAAAAAAAACATCAAAAATGTATTTGGTTATTTATGATCTGCACAAACCTGTTTTGTAAGGTTTCTTTCGCAATTTTTTTTATATGGAAAAAGTACTCTTAAAAACATAATATGAATAAAAAGAAATTTAAAAAATTCAAACTTATTTTGAGAGTGTTTGCTCCTACCCCCCTTTTTTGTGTTTCTTATGAATCGCACGAAAGGTAGGTTTGAATGCATTAATACTTAATAATTCAATGGAGCAATAGTAATTACTGAAAATGAACGCCGCCCTGTCTTTGTTTTGTTTTTTTATCCATTAATAATACATCATTTTTAGTTTTCAGGTTATTGTACATCATATATTACTTTGAAAGACTTAATAATAAAAATCTATTTTACTGAATTTTTAAAAAAAAACCTATTTGGTTAAGTGATTCTCCTCCCAAAACATTCTTTTTATTATATTTATCCTAAAAAAACCTGATTTTGTTTGTAACTGTTATTGATTAACTAATGATAGCCTGAACTTTTTTGGTTTTACATAATTATTCAATAGCCAGACAATACAAATATCAATATTTATTATTATTTTTGTTTTTGTTTTTTAATCTTCATTAATATTTATAAAATATTTTATGTATCATATTTACATAACAATATTTTAAACAACATTATTCCTTATAATTATTTTATGTAACAATATTTTATTATTTACTTGATCTGTTTAAAAATACGGGATGTTTTTATCTGTCAATACAAAATTATACATATCTTTTTTTATTTGAATATTTAAATTAATCTGAAAAGTAGTTTTTTAATGTTCCAAATCATATTTATTTATTTTCAGAACAATGTTAACCGAAATCAGTTTTGCAATTTTGATAAGTTAGTTTGATTTAAAGACAAACATTAACTTTTTACAAAAGAATTTTAAAAAATAATATGCTGCTAAATTTGAAATGTTATACGTGTTTTAATTCTATTTTAATTTACTATTATGTTTTTAAGTTATAATTTTCTTTTTGATAAATGGTATAAAATTATTACAAAAATATAATAAAAATAAGTAATTGTATTTAAAAATTACAATTTGAATATCAAATATAATTTCGACCTTAAATCGTATTTCAATCCACAATTTAAAAAAATCATTTAAAAAAAAAAAAAAAAAAAAATTCGTTAGAAATATATAAAATATTAGAAAGTGCTTTAATCAGATTAAAAATAAAAATATATTTTATTTTTAATCATATAGGTTAATCATATAATAAAATATATTTTTTATTTTTAAATATATACGGGGAAATTTTTGTATTGTTATATTAACATAATTATTATTAAATATGAAATCATAGTTTTTCTTTTTCATAACAATAATAACGTAGATACCTAAAATCAAGATCAAAAGTAGCGTCTTTAATTGAAATTTAATTAAATCCATGTAATTAACTTTCAATTAAAATTTCAATAAATGATATAATAAATGATACTTTCACTTAAGTTTGATGATATTTTAGGTACCAAAAATTTTTAACATAAGCAATTTTTCTTCATATTTGAATCTTGAAAGTAGGTTTTAAAAAATGTTTACTTTTATGACTTTTTTTATTTTAAATTCAATTGAATAGAACAAAACAAAATAAAAAGTTCGTGTTTAGAATGACATTTCTTCTGTTTTCAGTTTATTTTAAAATGAAATAGTGTCATTTAGGCGTATGCTAATGGAATAGTTTAAAAATTCGTTAAAAAACAAACCAAAAATAGAGCAACCCAGGGTGTAGGATTTCCTGCCATGAATTTATGTAAATTAAAGACTACGCTCAGGTCAATATCCTTTCCACGATATCGACTCATACTTGCCTCTTCTTTTATTGTGTAGCATAAACGTGTCCTTGAATTTAATGCTTTCTCCGGTCTACTTTTAATATGATTTGTCTACGTGAAAACTAAAATAATTGTAATGGAGAGTTATTTTATCTCATTTGAGAACATTATTTTAACTGTCTGCAATAATGTATTTTTCTGTATTCTGAGAATTGATATACAACATATTAAAAAACTCATTTACTTCCAAAAAATATTAAATTTTTAGTTTTCAAAAAGTACTTTGACAAATATTAAAAATTTTTTATGCAATCTTACAATCACTAAAAACATCCAATTTCGACCTTAAATAATATTTCAATTATAATATTTTTATATCAGTAAAACTAAATTCATAAACAATGGCATATAATACGCACGCACACACACACACACGCACGCACGCACACGCACACACACACACACACACACGCACACACACACACGCACACACACACACACATATATATAAAGGTATTATCAGTTAAGTTACTTACAAGTAACTGATATTTGCTATATATACATTACACATATTATATATACATATTAGTGATTAATTATTATGATGAATTATAATAGAATGAATATTTATAATACAGCTATTTGGTTTCCCTATATTTCTATTATTTCCACATTTTTTTCTTTAGTCAATAAAATGTTTGACTTACTCTACTTTTGAATATGTTAAAAAGTTAAAAACAACTTATCCTATTTAAGCATACATAAATCTGTCTCTGCTAACAAAACATATGTGGAATAAGGATTCTGCATAGGTGTCTTTACTCCCACCATTCCCATTTATTTTTATGGTAGGCGAAACGGAAGCTACATTAGTAATACAAAAAACGTACATGATGGAATATAAATATGGTTTTTAACAATATTTAATAACAAATAATGAATTCAGTACGATTCTTAAATAAATTAAAATTTATTTTTGTCCTATTTCTACATGTACAAATATTTTTTTCTCCCATTTAAACAAAATACTAAGTTGCTTTACTTTAACTTGCAAAGTTCACAATTTCTTCTAGTACTCAGCTTCTTAAAATTCTGTATGTAAACACTTATTATTTAACAGGTACTTTTTTTTTTTTTTTAATTTTTGAAAAAAAATTATTATGACTGTTTTTCATTTGAATAGCAAAAATAAGGAAGTTTTAAATGAATCTTATAAAGAATATTAAATTTGTAACACGGTTTTTAAAAAAACTTATTCCCTCAACTGAAAAAAAAAAAAAAAAAAAAAAGAGGGTGAAAGGGTTGGTTACATTTTCCTTGATTTTCGTTTCATTTTAATTACAATAAAATTTAAACAAACAACTAAATATTTCATAATGTTGAAATATTAATTATTAAACTTATTTATTTTTAAGTGAAATATGTTTTTCTAGGTGTGATATACATCTATTTGTTGAATCAATATATTAAATTTGCTAGAAATCAATATTTTCAATTAGCTAGAAATCAATACATTAAATTAGCTAGAAATCAATATATTCAATTTGCTAGAAATCAATATATTAAATTAGCTAGAAATCAATATATTAAATTTGCTAGAAATCGATATATTAAATTTGCTATATAATATATTGCTTGTTAATAAAAACTTGTTAAATTGCTTTAAATTTGCTTGTTAATATATTGATTATTGAAATCAATATATTAACTTTCCTAAAAATTGATATATTAAATTTGATAGGAATCGATATATTAAATTTGCCAGAAAGAACCAAAACTGAAATAACGCCAATACTGTTGTATTGTTGTTACTGTACTGTTTGTTTTTATTAGTTATGCAGAAGTATGCACCTACATACATGTAAAATGTAAAAGTACTTGCATTTAAACAATTATAGTTTTGTCTCTTTATTATTCTTGTTATATAATATATATATATATATATATATATATATATTCTTATATATATATATATATATATATTCTTCATTGGCGCAACAGCCCATGTTGTTAGTTAAAATTTTAAAAATAAAAAAGATCAAATACCCTATTAATTTATGATAATTTTTAAGTAGTATAAATTTTTCATAAAAACTCGTGTAGTTTGACGGCATCTTTATTCCATTCCTTCTAGTTAGCTCTCACACTCTCCCTATATATATCTTGTTCACATTTTCAATCGTTCATAAAATACTTTTATTTATCCACTCAAGTTCAACACACATTTTTTTGAACTTGTAGAGGATGACACTTGATGTTAATACAGTTTTTTCAAATATCAATTCAGTAATTAAATTTAATTAATTAATTTTAGTTTTTAGATTTAAGTTGCATATATCTATCAATAGATGGCGCCAGATAAAAAAAAAATGAATGAAAATTATTTATAAAGGACTTTCTGCAATAAAGTGAAAAAAAAAGTAGGAATTGACTTTAAAAAAAAACTTTTTTATATTACTTGTTTTCAGAGAAACCTGTCTTTTAATCGATAATCCTAGATTCAGTTTACTTCACATCGGGGAAAAAGTATGCAAATCAATAGAAATATCTTTATTATAATATTTTACATTAATCAATATAAAAGTAATTTTTCCATCTTTGGTATAAATTTTATCTTAAAGAACTAATCTATTAACATTTAAAAAAATGTTAATGCTCGTCGATAACAATCGCAAAATTCGTCACAAGATGACTTCAAATTAATATGGAAATTATAAATGTTGTTTTACTTCATTTTGCGTGTATTTTTATTGGTGAGTCGACTTTAAATTCACTCAGGGGTGCCGGAGCAATAATCATAGATTTCAAACATATTATTACATGTTTAATTAAAAGGTCTTTAAAGAGCAGATGCAGCCCAATAAAAGCGTATGTTGTGTTTAAAATTGCTGCTACTTGTAAAGATTTCGTTTCGTTTACGTGACTGTTGTGTGAGGTGTAGCAGCAGATGGTCTGACGCATTCATCCCAATTAGAGGGAAATCGGAGATATTTGCATCTACGGATGACAAAATCAGCAATTAAAATGGGCTATTATAGGAACCTCTAAATGGACAGAAGCAACATTTATTCAAGGTGGCTTTTTTTTTGTTATTCCCCATTTGATTAATCTTTCCTAAAAATAATTGTTCTGGTTTAAAACAAGTTTATGTGACGAAAAATAATTATAAAAATGAACTGTAAGCTATACATTAAGATGTTTATACGCTTTCTATTGTTATTTTTTAAATGTAGGTCAGGTATACAAAACTCAAAAGGTGCTATATCAAAGAATTTATTAATAACTTTTTACAAAATAAAGTAAATAGAATGAATTATGGGTTATAAAAAGCTTATAATTCATTCTGTTTACTTTAAATATGCTTTATTATGTATAAACTGTAAATAAAAATGAATTATAAGCTATACATTAAATAGATTAAAATTATAAGTTACATATTAAATAGATTAAAATTATAAGTTATACATTAAATAGATTAAAAATTATAAGTTATACATTAAATAGATTAAAAAATTATAAGTTATACATTAAATAGATTAAAAATTATAAGTTATACATTAAATAGATTAAAAATTATAAATTATACATTAAATAGATTAAAAATTATAAGTTATACATTAAATAGATTAAAAATTATAAGTTATGCAATATATATTATGGGGCTGAACGGCCGAGTGGCTAGCGCTCTGGCGCTCGGTACCACAGGTTTCGGGTTCGAGTCCCGGCGGTGCCATGGATATTGTAGTGGTTCGGAATCCACTTTTAAACTGTAGGTCCCGGTCGAATATGATCGTAGAGCGTTGCGGGGGCATTGTGACTCCGCGTCCGTGGGTTATCTTCAAGTTACACGCGCCCCCTGGGTCATGCAAAGTGAGTAACATTTGTGCAGAGCTTGCCTTAAGGCATCCAAGACCAAGTGTCTCAGTGTTTGCCATCTGCATTAGAAGAAAAAAATACATATTACGGTGTTAAGTTACACACAAAGGAATTATAAGTTATACATTGCGTCAGGTGACTCTTACATAAAACCCAAAAGGTGCTATATCCAAGACTTTATTAATAACTTTTTTTACAAAAGAAAAAGTAAATAGAATGAATTATGTTATATGCAAAGCTTATAATTCATTCTACTTACTTTATATATGCTTTACTATATATATAAGGTATAAATAAAAATGAATTATAAGCTATACAGATATTTTTCTGTTTTCTATTGTTATTTTTAAATATAGGTCAGATAACCCATATACAAAAACTCAAAAGGCGTTACACCAAAGAATTCATTAATAACTGTTTTTACAAAATAGAGTAATTGCAAATGAATACGGTTAAATTCATGTTTTATAATAAGAAATCACAATAAAAATCAAAGTATGACACGCTTTCTGTCTGCATATTTAACATGGTGGCGCATTGATATAAATACGTTGCAGCATATCTTGTGGAATGGCATTACTTTCAAATCGAAAGATATCCCTAAGTTCATCAATATTGTGGAGGTTATTTATTATTTATTAAAAATTCTAAGACTATATTTGTTATTTATTACTATTGTTAATTTTAAACAACCCCACAAGAAAAAAATTGGTGATGTTAGATTTGGTTCATAATATTTTCTATAATCACTTTCTTCACTTGCTTCTTCGATGCCTGTCTATAATACTAATTTCTCTAACTTTATTATCGTCACTTTCCAAAAATTTATAGTAACAATAATTTATATATTCAAAATTCAGAGAAAAATATTGTGTTAAAATAATAACTGATCAAAAGTGTTATATATCAATATCATATTTTTTCTTTTCTCCGCTGACATTATTTACTATAATTAAACTAGAAATAAACCAAAATATGAAGTTTTGGCTCGACATTTACTCATCGGATAATGCCTCATTTTTATAAGAGCTTATTCCATTCAAAAGTGTATGTAAATACTTCAGATTCCTTAAAGAAATTTAAAATATATCTTTTTTATTTAAAGAAAAAAAAAAAAGAGCAATTTATTGTTAAAGTTATAAAATAGTGTTTTTTACGTAAATACATTTTTACTAAATCATTATTTGAAATATTTGAAATTATAAATGAAAACAAGTAAATAAAAAAAATTAAAAATGTATAAAAATAATAGTTTTATAAATTTGTCTCTCTCTCTCTCTTTGTATATATATATATATATATATGTTTGTGTGTGTGTATATATGTAGATACGTATTTTATATATATAGAGAGAGAGAGATTTATGTAAATTAATAATTATAAAATTATATAAAATTATTTATATTAATAATTAATTAACGATATATTTGTGTTTGAAATCTATATCTTTTTTTAAATTCTGTGACTCATTTTTATTCTGATTTTTAAGTAAATATTTCACAATGTTATATTTTATATACAATTAATATGATATATCAAAATTTAAAATTTTATTATATTTTAAATATTAATTTATAAAATATTTTTGCATTACATTTTTTAATTAGTAATTTATGTTTGGTTTAAAAACCATTGAAACGTTCTGAAATTTCCAAGATTTTTAAATGTTTTCTGTTATTTTTTATTTTGTAAGTATCACATAATTTATTTTTGCCCATCCTTTGAATTCTGAGAATGAAGAAATAAATTCTTAAATACCACGTATACGTTCTCTTTTGCATATTTATTTTATAGTTTATTTGAGATGGTTTTTGACTTTTAGAAAAGCAATTTAACTATCAAGTGCTAATAAAGATCACTAACACGCCATGCACTGGCGAAAGTTGCTTAAAGATAACTTCGCAATTATTACCTTTATCCAAATGTTGAAAAACACGTGTAAAAACAAATATTTAATACCAAATCACGAATAATGTTAAAAGATAAAAATCTCTCCTTCCATAAAGATAACTTTTAGCAAAGATTGGCATGTATTTCCATCCCAATTTCTGTCATATAAGCCCTAATTCATTGCTATGTAAAAGATAATCTTTTTTTAATGTGCAGAGAAAAAAAAATATCACTACTTTGACAAACGAATTTAAATCTTTCTATTAACATTTCATAATTTTTTTTTTTTTCAATTCGTAGTTATATAGTCAATGCAATCAAATAAGGAAGACTAAAAATTTGAATATAAGATAACTTAAATGTATTTTATGCGCATACTATCAGTACTTTTAGCTTTAAGGAATAGTGATCCTAGTCGTTAAAATAATATCCTTGCAGCATACTGGGAAGGTTTTTGAATATAAAAGCATAATTAGTTCTCGCGCTGAAATCACAATGAATTCTTTTTCCGAGTTAATGCATTCACAGTACATGGTAGTACTTTTTTATACTTATTTATATGCACATCTCATTTCAGATTCTTGAAGCAAAATGATGACTGTGATTTATTCTCCTTCTCTGAATGCATATATCGAAAAATTATAATAAAACGCCTTAAACATGATCAAAACAATGACTCAAGAAGGAAAAAATAGTTCATTTAAATCTAAATGTTAAGAAAAAGATCGTGTCTTTTAATCTAAACGTGGTATTCAGATATCTTGATATTCATTCTCCTTTGCAATAAATAATAAAATTGACGTATTTCGTAGAAATTAGAAATAGCTATGAAGCATACAATTACTATATATAAAAAGAGAAAGAGTAAAGTTGAATTTTATCATTAAAGAATGACAAAGTTTTTTATTATTATTATCATTATCATGCCATCATTATCATTTGTATTTTCATCTTGCATGGCGTATGGTTTGATGATCTGTTTATTTTAATGATTTGAGTGAAATTATCTTTAGTGACATTTAAATTTTAAGTTAATAGAAATAACAACAAAGTTAAGATTGTGGGGTATTTTTTTTATAGTGCTTTTATGTAAAGATTTTTTTAACAAAGTGTCAATGTTCTAATTAAAAATATGTGTCACAATTTTTTTTTTTAACCTTTTTAAATTTTTGAAAAATTTTTTAGCTTTTAATTCTCTTTTTTTTGTTATTTAAATTTTCAAAAACCACAATTCAAGAATCATTCCTTGTGATTTAATTTAACTTAGGATGTTGTTGTTGTTCTCAACACTATATTGAATTAGCTGTTCTATTTAATTCATTATTCATTTTTATATTTATATATTTTGCATTAATCTATTAAGAAAATCTATATCAGCTCTTTGCTAGACATTCTTTATTGCTGTCTTTTACAAACCTTAAATGATGTAAAAATTCTTATTAAAATGAGGTAAAATAAAAACGACGATGTAAAAATGATGTAAACTGTGAACAATGATGTAAAATATGAACAACCCATTCTTAAAATTAGTAGAACTGTAATTTCCAAATTGAAATAAAATGTTAAACACTAATCAAAAAGGAATCAATACATAACTACCATGCAATTCATTAATTTCTATCACATTACTAAGTTGTACCATCCACTATTAACAGTGGAAAATGTTCAGTAATTGTTCATAATACATAATGCCCAATGCATTTGTATTTTCATTTTGTAATCAATTATTTCGTTCCCATGGCAACCATCGACTCTCTTTGTCGAATATGAATAGAATCATGCTTTACTCAAATTATATCCAGTTGCAATGTTATTTTACTGTGCCATAAGTATTGGCAGATTTAACAGGAACATGTGTTTTACCATTCATTTTCTCTATTAAAAGAATTAGGTATTCTATTTAATTCATTATTCACTTTTTAAATTTATAAACTTTCCATTAATTTATTAGAAAAATCTGGATCAGCTTTTGTCTATTTATGAATAATTTATTATAATAGACATTCTTTATTGTCAATCTCTTACAAATCTCTGCTTATTTATTATAGCAGAATAATTTATTCATGAAAAAAGCTTTCAAGAAAATTGATTTCTTCTTTTCTGATTTTTTTATGTGTGAGTGTTATTTCATGTGCATTTATAAAACAATATTTAAGAATGTTAGTTAATAGATATAAAAATGTTAGATAATTAATATCTTTCATATTTTGGTGTGTAAAATACTTATAATTCTTAATATTATCTGATGAGTTACTGACAAAGGAATTATATTGCATATTAAAATGTTGTGTTAATTTAAAATTAATTTAACAAAATATTGCAAAAATGAATTATTTCTACATAATTATTGCGCTATGAAAAAAAAAAATTACTAAATAAATTTCTTTAGAAATTAAAAAAAAAAAAACAAGTATTTTAATCAATATACAAATTAAATAACAAACTTGTATGTATTAATCATTAAATATAAATATACTTGTTACTAGGCTTTTAAAAATGATTTATATTGATATTATTATATATTATATATATCATTATTACTGATATTATTTATATTGATATTATATATTATTATTATATTTATGTTGATAAAATAACATCAACAAAAAAGAATGACACAAATTATCTAATTATTTTTTAATTAATTCTTTTCATTAATTTTTAAGCTAATTGGGGATACATTTCATTTTAAAAATTAAATTTTTTTTAAAATAAAATATTTTATTTGTGTTGCTGAATTTGTTTATCATAAGTTAAAATCATAAGTTTAAGTTAAGTTATTTATCATAAGTTAAGTCAAAAGAAAAAAGAAAGAGAAATGAAAAATAAATTTTAAACACAAGGAAATATTATTAATAAGTTTCAACCTACATTTATAGAATCATATCATATTTTTTTAAAATTACTTTATCATTTCAATGATTTAAATTATCATTGAAATGATAAAGTAATTTTAAAAATATGATATGATAAAAATATGATATAACTTTAAAAATCGCATTAGAAATATGTCAGGTAATCCTACTTTTTCTTCTGTCTGAAGTAACAAAAATTTTCAAACACAGAATAAATAGCTCAAATCCATCAAAAATAAAAACTGACATCAATTTTTGCGAATTCCTAAGATTTTCTGTCTTTATTTCTGGTTGAATCTACATAGCAGTATTCTGTAGAACCTTTTCTTAGATTCAAATCTGCTTGATTTGGTAGTATTTCAAAACTAAAAACTAGTGATAGTATAGGAAAAGAAAAACTAATTTCATCATAGGATATAAAACTGATTCTAGTGTGATGTATACCATTTTGGAAAGAATTTTAATCTTGTCGCAAGAGACATCTTAGAAGATCTTTTCCTTTCAGTTCCGCTAAGAAATTTATTCTGTCTCAAATCTTCGTATCGCAAAAACTGAACTCGGTAAAAAGTCCCCTTGATTTTTAGCAATTAACTTTATCTACAAAAAGTTTTACAACCGTCTCTTTTTTTTTTTTCTTAAAAAAAAAAAAAAAAAAAAAATTCGATACTTACTACAAAAAGCAAAAAAAATCTTTCCTGGGTGATTGTCAAAAAAAAAAAAAAAAAAAAAAAAAACAAGCTTGCCTTATCATAAAAGAATTCATCCGCTAGAATCCGAAGTGTTCCCATCTTCGTTGGCCAAATGATAACGATATAGAAGCCCTGAGTGCAAACATGACAGAAGAAGCACCAAAAAATAAAAATAACTAAAAATAAATGAAAAAAAATCATTGCGAAGAGTGTAGTATTTTCTTTTTTTTTTTTTTTTTTTTTTTTTTTTTGGTTTTTTTTTTTGACCAGTCCCTTGAAAGAGCCCGAGGGTCAGACTCAGTACAGTCGGTTCACGTTTAGAGTTGATGCTATCTGCATCTAGACAGGATGGCATGTTCGTGATCAGCATGGGCGAGTAACCCCCGGCTGTATTTTTAGTTCCTTTCTTTTCTTATTTTCTTTTTTTTTTTTTCTTTTTCTTCTATCTTTCCTTCCTCCTGCGTTTTTCAGTTTTAATTTTACCAGATGTATCTATCGGGGCTGTTTGGTTTTAAGTTCTTTATCACTTCAGAAAAAAATCTAGCGATCTATGTTCTCTACTCTGTTTCAGTCTATTCGTATTCTGGCTATATAGTTCCTTACTAGCTTAGATAAAGCTGGTAATTAAAATTTTAAAAAAATTGTTCGAATACAGTTATTAAATACAATAAAGGCGAGTATTAAATTTAGAGCTTAAAAATATAGACTTAGAGCATAGAACTGATTAAATAAGAAGATGTAGCAAACAAACAAAATTAAAAAAAAAAAAAAGTTCGAATACAATTATGAAATTATACAATAAAGATAAGCATTGAATTTAGAACTTAGAATGTAGACTTAGAACTTAAAACATAGAATTGATTAGATAAGAAGATACAGTCAACAAACAAAAATTTAAAAAAAAAAAAAAAACATTCAAATACAATTACGAAATTTTTATAATAAAGGTCGACACGGAATTTAGAGCTTAGAATGTAGACTTAGAATTTAGAACTAATTAAAGAGGATGATGAAGCTGATAAACAAAATAAAATAAAATAAAAAAAGATTTGAATTTAATTATGAAATTACACAATAAAGGTAGGCACTCATTTGAGAATTTAGAATGTATACTTCTTATTTAGAACATAGAACTGATTAGATAGGAAGGAGAAGTCGACAAATATATTTTAAAAAAAAAACGAAAAACATTCGGATACGATTACGAAATTATATAATAAAAGTAGACACTGAATTTAGAACTTAGAATGTAGACTTAGAACTGATTAGATAGAAAGATGAAGCTGAAAAACAAAAATAAAAATAACAAAACAACAACAAAAACAAAATTAAAATTAAAATAATAAAACTTCGAGCACAGTTATGATGTTATACAGTAAAGGTAGGCATTCATTTGGGAATTTAGAATGTAGCCTTTTAACTTAGAACATAGAACTGATTAGATAGGAAGGAGAAGTCGACAAAAATATTTAAAAAAAAAACGAAAAAAACATTCGGATACGATTACGAAATTATATAATAAAAGTAGACACTGAATTTAGAACTTAGAATGTAGACTTAGAACTGATTAGATAGAAAGATGAAGCTGAAAAACAAAAATAAAAATAACAAAACAACAACAAAAACAAAATTAAAATTAAAATAATAAAACTTCGAGCACAGTTATGATGTTATACAGTAAAGGTAGGCATTCATTTGGGAATTTAGAATGTAGCCTTTTAACTTAGAATATAGAACTGATTAGATAGGAAAGGAGAAGTCGACAAAAATATTTAAAAAAAAACGAAAAAAACATTCGGATACGATTACGAAATTATATAATAAAAGTAGACACTGAATTTAGAACTTAGAATGTAGACTTAGAACTGATTAGATAGAAAGATGAAGCTGAAAAACAAAAAAAAAAAATAACAAAACAACAACAAAAACAAAATTAAAAATTAAAATAATAAAACTTCGAGCACAGTTATGATGTTATACAGTAAAGGTAGGCATTCATTTGGGAATTTAGAATGTAGCCTTTTAACTTAGAACATAGAACTGATTAGATAGGAAGGAGAAGTCGACAAAAATATTTAAAAAAAAAAAAAAAAAACATTCGGATACGATTACGAAAATTATATAATAAAAGTAGACACTGAATTTAGAACTTAGAATGTAGACTTAGAACTGATTAGATAGAAAGATGAAGCTGAAAAACAAAATAAAAATAACAAAACAATAACAAAAATAAAATTAAAATTAAAATAATAAAACTTCGAACACAGTTATGATGTTATACAGTAAAGGTAGGCATTCATTTGGGAATTTAGAATGTAGCCTTTTAACTTAGAACATAGAACTGATTAGATAGGAAGGAGAAGTCGACAAAAATATTTAAAAAAAAAAAAAAAACGAAAAAAACATTCGGATACGATTACGAAATTATATAATAAAAAGTAGACACTGAATTTAGAACTTAGAATGTAGACTTAGAACTGATTAGATAGAAAGATGAAGCTGAAAAACAAAAATAAAAATAACAAAACAATAACAAAAATATAAAATTAAAAATTAAAATAATAAAACTTCGAACACAGTTATGATGTTATACAGTAAAGGTAGGCATTCATTTGGGAATTTAGAATGTAGCCTTTTAACTTAGAACATAGAACTGATTAGATAGGAAGGAGAAGTCGACAAAAATATTTAAAAAAAAAAAACGAAAAAAACATTCGGATACGATTACGAAATTATATAATAAAAGTAGACACTGAATTTAGAACTTAGAATGTAGACTTAGAACTGATTAGATAGAAAGATGAAGCTGAAAAACAAAAAAAAAATAACAAAACAATAACAAAAATAAAATTAAAATTAAAATAATAAAAACTTCGAACACAGTTATGATGTTATACAGTAAAGGTAGGCATTCATTTGGGAATTTAGAATGTAGCCTTTTAACTTAGAACATAGAACTGATTAGATAGGAAGGAGAAGTCGACAAAAATATTTAAAAAAAAAAAACGAAAAAAACATTCGGATACGATTACGAAATTATATAATAAAAAGTAGACACTGAATTTAGAACTTAGAATGTAGACTTAGAACTGATTAGATAGAAAGATGAAGCTGAAAAACAAAAATAAAAATAACAAAACAATAACAAAAATAAAATTAAAAATTAAAATAATAAAACTTGAACACAGTTATGATGTTATACAGTAAAGGTAGGCATTCATTTGGGAATTTAGAATGTAGCCTTTAACTTAGAACATAGAACTGATTAGATAGAAGGAGAAGTCGACAAAAATATTTAAAAAAAAACGAAAAAAACATTCGATACGATTACGAAATTATATAATAAAAGTAGACACTGAATTTAGAACTTAGAATGTAGACTTAGAACTGATTAGATAGAAAGATGAAGCTGAAAAACAAAATAAAAAATAACAAAAACAATAACAAAAATAAAATTAAAATTAAAATAATGAAACTTCGAACACAGTTATGATGTTATACAGTAAAGGTAGGCATTCATTTGGGAATTTAGAATGTAGCCTTTTAACTTAGAACATAGAACTGATTAGATAGGAAGGAGAAGTCGTGACAAAAATATTTAAAAAAAAAACGAAAAAAAACATTCGGATACGATTACGAAATTATATAATAAAAGTAGACACTGAATTTAGAACTTAGAATGTAGACTTAGAACTGATTAGATAGAAAGATGAAGCTGAAAAACAAAAATAAAAATAACAAAACAATAACAAAAAATAAAATTAAAATTAAATAATAAAAACTTCGAACACAGTTATGATGTTATACAGTAAAGGTAGGCATTCATTTGGGAATTTAGAATGTAGCCTTCTTAACTTAGAACATAGAACTGATTGATAGGAAAGGAGAAGTCGACAAATAAAAATATTTAAAAAAACGAAAAAACATTCGGATACGATTACGAAATTATATAATAAAAGTAGACACTGAATTTAGAACTTAGGAATGTAGACTTAGAACTGATTAGATAGAAAAGATGAAGCTGAAAAACAAAAATAAAAATAACAAAAAACAACAACAAAAATAAAATTAAAATTAAAATAATAAAACTTCGAGCACAGTTATGATGTTATACAGTAAAGGTAGGCATTCATTTGGGAATTTAGAATGTAGCCTTTTAACTTAGAACATAGAACTGATTAGATAGGAAGGAGAAGTCGACAAAAATATTTAAAAAAAAAAAAAAAAAAAAAAAACATTCAAAGGATACGATTACGAAATTATATAATAAAAAAGTAGACACTGAATTTAGAACTTAGAATGTAGACTTAGAACTGATTAGATAGAAAGATGAAGCTGAAAACAAAAATAAAAAATAACAAACAATAACAAAAATAAAATTAAAATTAAAATAATAAAAACTTGAACACAGTTATGATGTTATACAGTAAAGGTAGGCATTCATTTGGGAATTTAGAATGTAGCCTTTTAACTTAGAACATAGAACTGATTAGATAGGAAGGAGAAGTCGACAAAATATTTAAAAAAACGAAAAAAACATTTTTCGGATACGATTACGAAAGTATATAATAAAAAGTAGACACTGAATTTAGAACTTAGAATGTAGACTTAGAACTGATTAGATAGAAAGATGATGCTGAAAACAAAAATAAAAATAACAAAACAATAACAAAATAAAATTAAAAATTAAAAAATAATAAAAACTTCGAACATTGGTTATGATGTTATACAGTAAAGGTAGGCATTCATTTGGGAATTTAGAATGTAGCCTTAACTTAGAACATAGAACTGATTAGATAGGAAGGAGGAAGTCGACAAAAATATTTAAAAAACGAAAAAACATTCGGATACGATTACGAAATTATATAATAAAAGTAGACACTGAATTTAGAAACTTAGAATGTAGACTTAGAACTGATTAGATAGAAAGATGAAGCTGGAAAAACAAAAAATAAAATAACAAAACAATAACAAAAATAAAATTAAAATTAAAATAATAAAACTTCGAACACAGTTATGATGTTATACAGTAAAGGTAGGCATTCATTTGGGAATTAGAGTCTTTTAACTTAGAACATAGAACTGATTGAATAGGAAGATGAAGCCAACAAACAAAATTAAAAAAAAAAAAAAAACACACATTCAAATACAATTGCAGTATACAATAAAGGTGGAATGAGAGATGTATAAGAATAAGAAAATGTAGCCAACAAACAAAAATAAAAAACTTAACTTTCGAATACAAATAAGAAATTATATAATAAAGATAGGCTAAGATTTTTAGCAAATGCAAAGCCAAATTAGGCAATAAAATAAATCATATTCAGCAGAAACAGGATACATATTAAATAAATAAATACATTATAAGATACGAATTAAGAATACAATTAAGTTTACAATTAAGAAAAGTGCTTTTATTTTCGGTTTGGTATTATTCAGCGACTGAACAACACAGCCGGCAGTTTCGAATCTCAACCACCTGCGCTAGCTACGCATGTTGTCACTGCTAAAGGAAAAGGGTTGTGGGTTCGATTCCCGTCCTACCATCTCCAGATGGACACAGGTTTGGAAATATGTCTGAGATTTATCATAAGACTGATCCATGTTTTCTAATTTTTCTTGTTTAGGAAAAGAAAGCTTCTTGGGAATCCCACTAGCAATACGTAAC